>PVIH01018663.1:10375-37892 GCA_004025045.1 Sigmodon hispidus
CTAAATTTGTCCCTTACACCCTCCACAGATATCTCTCCCCTTTTCTCCCTCCCTCCCTCCCTCCCTCCCTACACACACACACACACACACACACACACACACTCACACAATGCTGTGATCTGTGTGAGCTAAGGCTTGGGAATGCACTGGCTGGTGGTGCTTTGAATCAATAACAGGTGGCTGAGTTCCTTTCTCATGTTGATATTCTTGACCTGCTACTATTTCAACCATTTGAAAAAATTCTTGCTGTTCACAGGATGTGATTGTAAATGCTAAAGTAGAATTCCAAATGTTTACTTGCTTACCATGCAAGTAAACAGACCTCTAAACAGAAGAGTCCACATTTAATTTAAGGGAGGAAAACAAAAGCTATAGTTTCAGTCAATGAACATGTGCATTCATAAATGAGCTCCTTATTGTGGGGTGAAGTGCACAAGCTCTGATCCTTATTGCCACCTATGAAATTTTGTGGACATAAATGCAGTTCTGTGTTGCTGAGAGAAGGGTTACGCTCCAAGAAACAAGTGATTAAGCAATTCCTTTAGTGTGAGATCAAGTATACTTCTAAAATGTAAGATAACTAAACTGTCACTATGTAATGTAATCTTATGGAACCACTGTCATTCATGTGGTCCATTAATCCAAACAACATTTTTGTATAGCCTGTAACTTCAACTTTCCATTTCCACAGTGCAGAGTTATCTTGCTTTTAACTCTTTAGAATGGAACCAAAAGATACAGTCATGTGCTTTACCTTAGATATTATTATTATTCATTATGTGTATACATGGGGTCGGGGAGTGGGGTGTCTGTGAACATGTGAGTACAAGTACCCATGAAGTCCAGAAGAAGGCATCAAGTCATCTGGAGCTGGAGTTAGAACGGTTATGGCCCACCCAACATGGGTGCTGGGAATCAGACTTGGGTCCTCTGGAAGAAGAACAGTACATGCTCTTAACAGCTGAGCATTCTCTCCAGCCCTCATTTTTAAAAGAATAATAACATTATCAACTGCAGCCATAAAGACAATAAGCTTATATTTTGTTTCACACATAAAGCATACTGCCAACAATATTTACCAAAACATGCTTAGAATTCAGCTAACATTTGTGACCTACATAGAATATGCCATAAGTACACATGACAAATACACAAACAGCCTCCAATAAATTATGTAAAATTTCAATTTAGAAGTACTTTTGCCTGTCTTAATGGCTGCTTGCTAATGAATACATTATTCTTCAGTTATAAAGAAAATTCACATATTTAAAAAGCAGCCCAGCTAAAAATGTCCCTACAAGGAATTAAATCAACACTTTCACGGATGAAAATCAGCCACTCCGAGGAAGAAGAAAAACATGTTTGTTTCTATTGTGGAGTATAGGAATCTACACATCTGATACTGTTGTCTCTGCAGAAATCCTGGTGAAATATGCCTTATAAAAATAGAAATATAAGCCAGGTGTGGTTGAACATACCTGTAGTCCCAAGCACTGTAGAGGCAGAGGCAGGAGGATTCCCCATGAAAGTGAAGCCAGCTTGGTCTACTTCATGATTTCCATGCCAGCCAAGGCTATATAGCCAGAATCTTTCTCAAAATAAGAAAATAAAAGTAAAAGTATCGAATACAAAATTTAGCTACATGTATGGTTATTTGGTGAGAAAATCGACTGAGAACACTAACAACAAAAATAATTATAATTCACCCTATTAAACCATGACAAGCCGAGGCTTTGAAGGCTTAAGTTGCTGCTATAGTATCATTAAGTTGGTGGTGCCATTTCAAAACACTGACTTCTTTTCCTTTTCCCTTTTGGTGATGTCTTATCTAGGACATGGAAGCTTGACCCCAGACTCTCTCCCATCCCCCTATCCTGGCTTGTTTATTAATCTGAAGCACAAAGTATCTCTTGAAGGAGGACGGATCGTCCCCTAGAGGATGATGCCATGGAGCAATGGCAGGAGGCAGAGTCTAGGGAGGGAGAGCCAAATATATTCATGAGAACCAACTTGGTGCTGGGCAGCCTGCAGACCTGAGGGGTTTCCTGGGTGACTGGCGTTGCTACCCTATTCATCTCCCCTTTCTCCTGGGACAGTAAGGAGCCTCCAAACCCTCGGGATGCTGCCCTTTCCTCTCTATCATCATTCATATCTCAGCTATGACAGGACTAAAAAAAAACTGATGGGAAATGTGCCACCAATTAGCATATCCCACCCCCCACCCCCACACACAAAAGAGCTTTTAAGCTTCTGCTTTTTAAAAACCAGGGCTGTGGGGGAGGGGAACCACCAGGAAGCTCTTAGCAACAGTGTCTGAAATTCAATGATCTGCATTCCCTCAAAGCAGCTTGTATGTTTTTCAATTTTCCTCAAGCAAGCCTCCTCTCAAATGGCTTAGGAACTTATTAAAAAGTATTTACGAGGCCACTGGGTGATAAAGGGCTTCCCTCTTGTCATTAAATTGCAATTCAATTCTATGATTAAAAATAATAATTATAAAACTACAGTCCTTCCTTCATAATCCTGTTACACAGCATGAACGGCATCTTCTGTCCAGAGAAACTGACAAAAACAAGAAATGCCCTTAGAGGACAGCCCTGTCACATTTATTTACCTGTTTCTCATCTCAATGAATAATGAGAGGAACAGATAATGCAAAGGAACATAGCTGTGTGAGTCTGGGCTTAGCCTGTGGGATGCCAGCAATCCGTTCATGCTTGCTTTCGCCTCAGGAGACTCCCAAAACACAACAGGCCTAACCCATTTGAAAGGTCACAAAAATGTCATTAGAGGATCTGGAGAGATGAGTTAGTGAGCCAGTGTTTGCTGCTCAAGCATGAGGGCCTGAGTTCAGGTCGCAGAACCCATGCAAAAAGTCAGGGAGGACTCTAATACCAGTGGTGGGGTGGGCAGACACAGGAGGATCGCTGGGGCTTCAGGTTCAGGGAGAGACCATGCTCTCTCCTTTTGCTATTGTTCATTTTGATTAAAGAGAATTTTTTCAAACTTCTATTTATTTAGGTATGTGTGGGCATGAATACCGTAATGCACTCATAGAGGCTGACATCTTGTAGGAATTGGATCTCTCTTTCTATCATATGTTCACAGAGTTTTGCTACGTAGTCCTGGCTGCCCTGTAACTAGTTAAGTAGATCAGGCCAGCCCTCCATTTATAAAGCTGTTCCTTGCCTCTACCTCTTTAGTGCTGGGATTGCATCTCTCTTCTTGATCCCTAGTCCCATCAGATGCCTCCCATATACTACAATTGTGATGCTCTCCTTCTCATCAAAGGCAACTTTACTTCCAACACTTTAGAATCATAGCTCTGCCAGTTACCTGCTAAGCCACACTGGGAAGTCAGCTAACTTCTGCTTCTGTGAGTACAGTTCTGCATCTGCATAGTGGTTGTAGCAATACATTCCTATATCACTATATAACACGTAGTTGGCAACAACCATTCACTGTAGATAAAGTAAGTCCCTCTCTATACTGTGCATGCATGTTCTCTACTTATCCACATTAGTTACTAAACAGATGTGGGCCAGGTCAATAGTTTAAATCCCAAATTTTCTTCCAAAGCATGATGTTTGTCAGTCTTACAGTTCACAAAGATTTCTAAATGTTTTTGCCCCTCTGGTGGGTGTCATGTCATAGAAACATTACTAGGGCATTACTTATGCCCACTGATTTTAAAATTATGGTGTATTTCCTCTACCAAAATAACCATGCAGTATATCATATTTACCCTTTCACAGATACTTTGGAGGCTGTAACAAGAAGATCACTTGAATCCAGGATTTCAATAATAGCCTGAGTAACACAACAAGAATCTCTTTACCCCATCTCAAAACAAATAAAAAGAGAGCTGGGGGTATCAACTGATGAAGTGCTTGCTTTGTACTTATAATAAGGACCTGACTTTAATCTCTGGAATTCACATAAAAAGACAGGTGTGGTGGTGAACAGTTCTTAACCCCAGCACTGGAGACATAGAGATAGGATCCTTGTGTCTGCTGGTCATCCAGTGTAGCCTCATTGGTGAGTACCAGGCCACAAAAGACACTGTTCCAAATGAGGTAGATGGTGCCTAAGGAGCCTCCACCGGCTCACTCTGTTTCTGTCTCTGTTTCTCCCCCCTCCACAGAGACAGAGACAGACAGACAGAGAAAGAGACAAAGAGAGACAGAGACAGAGAGAGAGCTTAAACAAAAACAAAAAAAGTTAAGCAAATACCATTTCATTACCAGAAGGAATTTGACAAACAATATAGTGCAAATTAATGCATCTAATGCACTGTATCCCTAGAGCTCAATACCAGAAATGCTACTAAGTAGCTTTCATTTTCCACCTATAGTTTGTGAAGCCCAGGGGGCCCCACATGACCTCACTGTGGAACAGGAACATCCATCTGCCAGCAGCAATTGTTTTATTGACCTGATTAAAGAACAAGTATTTCCATGGTCAAAAAGATCTATCCAAACACATCAACCTCAGCTACACAATAGTGATAATTAGAGATTCATTATTCCTGGATTGAAATATGAGTCAGTGGGCACAGCACAGAACCATGTATTGTTAACATTTACCCAACCTATTTCTTTTACTGGTTATGATGTATGATTAGAGCCAGAGCCCATATTTTTTTAAACTTTATTTATTTATTTATTTGCCTTGGTGTTTGCCTGGAACTGGAACTACAGACAATTGTTAGCTGCCATGTGGGTGCTTGGGAATCGAACACGGGTCCTCTGGGAGAGCAGACGGTGCTCTTAACTGCTGAGCCATCTCTCCAGCCCCCAGAGCCCATTTTTAAACAAAACCAACCAACTACAGCTTTTCCAAGGTACTACAGACACACCTTATAATTCACATCATTGTGCAAACTGATTGCAACATAGTCCCACATTTCTACTTATTGCAATTGTCACCACAATCTGATTTGAATGTTTTTGTTCCCCCTAAAAAAAAAACCTAATCCCATCAGCACTCAGCCCCTACCCTTCCTGCTAATCCTGACACATGGAAGTAACATATTTTCTTTATAAAGTTGCTTTTTCTGGATAGTTAATATGTAACTTTATAATAACTTATTTTTATTTTTTTACCTATATGAATATTCTGCCCAACATGTATGTCTGTTTACCACATTCATGCAGTGCCCTCACAAGCCAGAAGAGGGCGTCAGATCCCCTCGGACTACAATTCTAGATTGTGCATCACCTTGTGGGTGTCAGGAATTGAGCCTGGGATCTCTGGAAGAACAGCCAGTGTTCTTAACTGCTGAACCATCTCTCTAATCCCAACATGTAGTCTTTAACTAGAGAATTTTTTTTCACTTAGCTTAAAGGTCATCCACACATAGTATGTGTGGATACTACTCATGGATAGTATGAGTCACATTCCATTGCATTATGTAGCACATTTTGTTTCTTCATTTGAGTTTTGGCTTTTAGGCAATCATTAATATTAACATTATATGGACAAGTCGTTGTGTGAACCGAGTTTTCAATTCTTCTTGTTGTATATACCTAGAAGTGGGATGAATATCTAGGCCATATGGGAACTCTATGTTTAGCCATTTGAGAGTCTGCTAAGCTGTTTTCCACAGTGACTAGCCTACACATTTTTCCATTTCCACCAGTAGTGTGAGAGTTTTGAATTTTCCACACCCTTATCAACACTTCTTTTCTATCTGTTTGAGTCTGGCAGGTGTTATGTGGTATCTCATGTTTTCATGCACTTCTCTGGGTATTTTTAAGGGATGTTCTATTAAATCTTTGACTTTCATTCTCAGTTGCCAATTGTTAGCTCTTTTTATACTTTCTTGATGCAAGTCTCTTAGATTCTATTCTATTGAGACAGGGTCTCACATAGTAGATCATAGAGATCTCTCTCAGAGATCTGCCTGCTTCTACTTCCCAGTTGGCACTAAAGGCATGTGCCATAATGCCAAGTTCTATACTCTAAATATATTATTTTCTTTCATCCTGTGGATTGCATTTTTATTTTCCTGATAGTGTCCTTTGCAATACAAAAGTTTTAAATTTTGATAAAACACCAAATTACATATTTTCCCCTTTGTTCTTTATATTTCTGGTGTTGTATCTAAGTGTGTGTGTGTGTGTGTGTGTGTGTGTGTGTGTGTGTGTGCACGCATTCATAGGAGTCAGTTCTCATCTTCTTCCATGTGGGTTCCAAGGGTCAAAATCAGGTTGTCAGGTATAGTGACAAGTACATTTACCCACTGAGCCATCTTGCCTGTCCATGTAAGTTTTCCCATTGTTTTTAACATGAAGCAAAACCAAGAGAGGGAGACAGCTGGCATCTTGCCTGTCTCCTTTTACTCAAGTGTCTTCTACTATTTGCCAGGATGGTCTCTCTCTTTTTTTACAGTAGAAATCTTAGCACCTGAAAGGCTTCCAACTCTATTTACTCAGGAAAAATGGCCAAGTTCCATCTCACAGGATTTTTGTTTATTGGAAAGAAATAGCCTTCCAGTTCACCTCTTCCAACAAACAGTTCCAATGCTTCCAATACACACAGAAGGTAGAGCTTATTTTTTTCCTGCAAAGACTGAGAGTGCAAGCCTGTTTTTTTCATTGATTTTTACGTTTTTAATACATTGCAAGTGTTCAATAGTTACAAATGTTTTATTTAAGTCATTAGCATTGCATTTCACCACTTTTCTTTGAGACAGTATTTTAAGCAGTCCATGCCACACCAACTTTTAAAAGGGCAGAGGATGTAGCTTGGGGCTCAAGCTCTTGCTTCTCATGAACAAGGCTTTGGATTCAATCTGCAATAATGCTAAAAATGAGGAGAAGATAATTTTTCAAAACCTAATGATTATCAACAATACATTAAGTTCATTAAATTTATACAGTTAAAATTTCAGAAATCACATTGTATATTTGC
The DNA here is from genome assembly GCA_004025045.1 of Sigmodon hispidus. NCBI lineage: Eukaryota > Metazoa > Chordata > Mammalia > Rodentia > Cricetidae > Sigmodon > Sigmodon hispidus. Next base: position 17,291 of record PVIH01018663.1, read on the forward strand.
TTGTGACTTTGTCTCTCAAAATCTTCTTTCAACAAATAAAGATCTTTAGTCTTTATAGAATCCAGTATATAATTTCTTAAAAAATATATAAACAACCTACCTAAATTCTAATTCAGTACCAATCCCATTAACAATTCATTTTACATAGACTGAATATATGAATTATGGTTCTATTCAGCCCTTCTTCAGCAATAGTCAACCCTCCCCTCATATAGCCATCTCTTTACAGGAAATGTACTTGCTAATCCACTATCCACTCAGCTGCAATAAGATTGATGCTACTGCATTAGATAACAGTCACCTATACATCATGTCAAATGAGTAATTACCAATATTGGACTTTGTAGTAAAGCCAAAAGGGCTCTCCAAATGCCTTAACATTCACTGTTTATCAAGGTTCTTTTTACAAGTAACTTTACTAAAACAGTGTTTTAAATATTAATTGTTTGTTAAAATGTTCTATCACTCTGTTTTTAAATGATGCTGGGGCTGGAACCCAGAGCCTTGTACACCTTAGACAAGCACACCACCACTGAGCTACACCCCCAGCCTTCGCTGTCAGTTTTTAACCACCTTTGTTTCAAGACGTCAAAGGTGAAGTAGAAAAGAAACACCTACAGTTTTTTCTATATCTAAGTCTAGAACTACATGAATATTCAATGGCCATTACAAAAATATTAAGGAAGCTACCGTCCCTGCAAAAGAAATCAAGAACTTCAAACACATTTGCCATGATTCGAACTTCTTCAGTGGCATGTTACAAATGTCCCTCAACCAGATCCTCTACACCCCAAACATCCTCACATGATTTTACCTTGGAACCTCATTTTTCTGACTTTGGTTTTGCCTTTTATTGCTTGGTTGGGTTTTTGGTTTTTGAGACAAATGTCTTGCTATGTAGCCTTAAACTGATAGCAAGCATCCTGCATCAATCTCCTCAGTCCAGGGACTCAGGGTGTGCACCACTATGCCTTGCTCTGGATTTTGCCTTTTATTTTCTTATCTCCTCACCACTCCGCCACGGCTGTACCTTTCAAAATTCTACTAACCTCCCACTGGACATACAGAATTCTAGTGTTTTGTTCTGATGATATGGGGATGGAAATTACAACTTCAACTTCTATGTGCATCATATGATACAGAGATGGATACAGAACAGATCTAAAAGTGGGATTCCTAGATCAAAGACTCAGTGAATTGATGACTTTGATCCAAAGGGACCTGTCCTCACCTTGTTCTAGTCCCTCCAGCAGCACACCTGAGTACCTTCTGACCATTACTTTTTAACTAGGAGAAAGGAAAGCCAAAACGTTTCCTATTCTTGTCCTCAAGGCTACTCTATGCTCAAAGATTCCATAGAATGCCTCACAGGACTCAGAGCCTTGAACTTCCAGGCAGTGTTTGTTACAGCAAAAGCATAGATCCTAAGGGGAAAAGATGGGACCAAGCTTAGGAGCCATGTGCAGACCTTCTTGTGCTCCCTCCATCCCAGGAGAGCAGACACCTGGTATGTTGTGCCCCAGCAATGAAAGCTTGTCTTCCATTTAAAAGTTCTACCCAGAGAAGCCCATTTACAAGGTAGGCTGGGTCCACAAGGCATCCTCCGCCTAACAATGGCAAAGTTCCAGAATCCAGGAAGAAAGCCACTACCTAGCATCAACCGTGTCCACACAATTAGGCAACCTCAACTAGCTTGATAAGGGGTTGGTGAGGACTGGGAGAATGTCATTGTCCCTTCGAGAATAGTTCATCAACTAGATTCTCTTATGTAAAGGAGACAGACAGACACACATGCACACGTGCGTGCAAACACACACACACACACACACACACACACACACACGCTCCCCTCCCTTTAGAGATGGCTCCACTATGCCAGTTCTTTCCTTCCCTGTCTAGCAAGATGAAGTCTCTTCAGATTAGCCAGCCAGCTACTTTGAATGTATACTACCAAAGGCAGGAAGTGGATGTGGCTTTGGGCAAATTGTGGCTCCATGAGATCAGCTCTGATTGGCCAGCTGCTTGCCTTGAACCACTTCACACCATTTGAACTGAACCGCAGCTCTCTCCAGGCTGCCGCAGGGAAATGTGCCTGGCATGACAAAACTGTCTCCTAACAAAATTACTATTTATCGCAAGCTGCTGCTTGAGAGAGAAAAAAAAATGACCCCATTCTTTCATTCTTCAGCACTACAAAGGGCCAAAAGGGGACAGGGCTGATACTGGCTTCAAGCATTTTCATGAAAGACTGTAGCAGCTCAGTGAGAAAGCAGGATACAGAATAGACGGCCTTTGGAAATAGGGGTTTAAACACACAAATTCCTTAATAGGCATTTTCTCTCTAGAGCAAGTATTTTTCTAGGGGATTCTGTATTGGTGCAGCTATTTTGAATACCTAGTTCCTGAAATCACCAAAGCTTAATAGACCTCACAGAAAGAAAATGCTAGAGTTACAAAAAAACACAGCAATACCTGGTGGTTTACATTTGCGCTGGGGATTTGAACTTAGATTCTCATGCTTGTCCATCCATTTCCCCAGCCCTTGACCCTGACTTGTAATGCCACTAATAAGCCTGCTCAGTTTTGACTTTTCTAGAAATGAAATTCTATGGAATGTTCTCTTGAGAAATTCTCCTGCCTTGCTGCACGTTCCAGTAGCTTATTCAGTCTCAGAGCTGTGTAGAAATTCGTGACAGGAATAAACCAGGCTTTTTTAGCCAGTTTTCTTTAAAAGGCATTTGCTGTTAGGAGGAAGAGTTCAATGCATTCATTTTCCAAAATGCTAGTAAGAATGTTCAAAATAACTAAATAGCAGGCTTCCAATCAATTATACTAAGTATTCAACTTGATGAGTTTGGCATCCAACCCATCAGTATAACCCAGGTGGCCAAAGCCAAGAGCAGGCAACTTCTCAAGGGACAGTCTCTATTTTAAATCATTCCAAAACCAGGAGCAGCCCCCAAATCTTTATATCTATATCTATATCTATATAGCATAGCTTCCAACTGAGGTGGTTCAATGTACAAGGTTAAGCCCCAATTCTAGGTCATCCTCTATCATTGTTTAGTGACCTCCTGGGGGGCATCTAGCAAATGAGGGTATGCAACAAGATGGATACTAGGCCCTTTTGTGGCTCTTGTCAGTCAAAAAAAAAACAAAAACAAAAACAAAAACAAAAAAAACCAACCATAGGCAGTGTTCATTTCCTGCAATGGAATCTTTGTGGTGATTTCTAGTTGTTACTAGTTGATCACAATTTTCCAGCTTCCTACTTGTCCAGTTTCTTCCATATCACTATTAAATCATCTTTCAGCCGTTTCTGCTTATGGTGGAACAATTGTCGTCTTTGTTCTTTTCCTAAGCTGGCTCTCTTCCAAGTCTTTTGTGGCTTTCTCTGAAAACATCTTTTAATTATCTATATGCTTCTAGAATGGAGCCCCCAATGGATTCTAATATTTTTAGTTGAGTTGACCCAAGGTGATTAAAGAAAGAGAAGCCAGACAATGATGGGATCATCCAGAGCCTTCCTATTCAAAGTGTGGGAGGGGGCTTTGCATCTGGAGAGGACTGTTAAATTGCAAAACCTCCTGCTCCTCCACAGTTCCTGTTCCTCCAGATCAGGCTCATCAATATCCCCAGGTGAGCCCAAGGTATGAGTGTGAAGATATTCAAGTCTTAATAAGACACACTTTGCCAGTTTCCTTCTGACTCTCCCACCACCTAAAGACCCTTACCATGACAATTTACCCAGCTAGACGCTTAATCACATTCTAGTAAAGCCTCTTCTACCAAGGAAAGCATGAGATTCACAGGTTCCGGGGAGTATGGCCAGGGCATCTACAGGAGGTGTTCATTATTTTGCCTTGCAGAAGTGAGGCAAAACAGGCCAGAGAGAGGCAATAATAATTTGCCAATATTTATTTATTTGCTTTTCAGAAAGGATCACACTAGGTAACCCTGGCTGTCCTGGAACTCACTCTGTAGACAAGGCAGGCCTCAAATTCAGAGAGATCCACCTGCCTCTACTTTCCAAGTGCTCAGGCCATCAATCCAAGCCAAAAGTCTTAGTTTATAATTTTTTTGTTTGGTCACTATAACAATTTCATGATATGTTACAGCATTGGAACACGAGATTTGGGGAAACCTGCATCTATGTTCCTGGACCATGGTTATTCACATCTGACTCTAGAATAAACTACCAAGCTCTTATTGCCTTTGAGATGAGAACTGTATGTTAGTGATGCCACTCTCACCCAATATAGTGTCCCTTCTTAGCTTTGGAGTAAAGGCTTGGGTTTATTTTATAAAACAGATCTGATAGTTACATGTCATCTACAATGGCAACTCCCTAAATTCATTCTTCCATGAGGCATTCCTTGAGCACTTATTGGACAATAGTAGGGTGTAAGGACACCCAGAAATTCACAATGCCAGACTTTGTGCCTCAATGAGCTACACAGCACACAGACAAGGAAGGTGGGTTTTTTCCCTTTTATGTGTCTGTGTCTAACATGAAGGCCTTGTTGGAGCTTGTGAAGGGAGTGGTCCTGTGGAACAATACTTGAAGGATCTCCATGACTTGTGGTGGCAGTGAGATATCCCAGAGGAGTTCCAGTGTGGATGATAGTGTACCAGAAACCAGAGGCCTTGAACCAGACCAGTGACTCATTACAATGAACATTTACTAGTAAAGATAACAGGACAAATGGATATACTATGTGGCACACCACTCCCAATGCCACCAGGATGAATGACAGACCAAGGGTTAGAAAGGCGGAAAAGACAGAGGAGCAAAGAGGGTTTTGTTGTTGTTATTGCTTTATTCTTGCTTTTGTTTGTCTGCTTGCTATGTTTTGTTACAGTTTGATTTTTTAAAAATTTCTTTTGGGGAACAAGCTTCACGGGTGAAGGAAGGATATGGGGGGACTGGGAAGTTAGCAGAATTAGAATGCATGATGTAAAAGTCCCAAAGAATCAATAGATAAATTATGTTTTTTAAAAGAAAGAAACCATGTGTGCAGAAACAGACTGATTAGAAATTTAGTACTGTGGAGAGATTGGGATGTTACAGGTCCAGAGACTAATTATTATATCCTGGGCTAGTTCTTCCTCCAGCACAGGAGGACTCTGGAGCTTGAGAAGTGAGTGGTCCTCTTTGCTCACCTCTGTGTTAGAATTCATATCTTGTGACTAATAGATAGAAACCTTTTGACACATATTAGGTTAGCGGAATACTAGCTTCCACCAATAAGAATGCTATCTGATAGCATTTTGGACCCATACAAAACCTTCCTTGTACCCACATCTCTGATATACCCACCACTATTTTAAATTTGCCTTGATCCATGACATTATTGGTTCTTTAAAACTATAAGAACTTCATGAAACTACTTTTATATTGGACCATAAATTTTGGAGTAGCCTAAATCTGTGTTCCCAGGTCACGGTCATTCAAAATGGCTCCAGGATAAACTATCTCTTATTCCCTTTAAGATGAGAGTGTCAACAAGATGAAGATACCATAAGGAAACCTTCTGATTTGTGGGCTATTTTTTTAAGTACCAAAAAAAAAAAAAAACCTGAAAACAAAAAACACCCTTGTAGTGATTGTATTCATTCAGTGACTATGCTTACCTTCTATGTGTTGGGAGCCTGAAAAATGCCACAAGGCATAAAGAAAAGATTCCATTTGACCTGTGGGACACTGACAATTCAAATGTTTCATATATTTCAAAAGAACTCAAGAAGAGAGGGAGCACCATTTGCTAAAGGTCTGAAAACGTATTCACATGAGATGCTCATCACATCTGTCCTACATATATAGTAGTACCCTGATGCTTCAGTTCTCGTGGACACTACACAAAAGCATTCCACTTCGTCCTACTTTAGCATAAAGTAGGAATGGTTCTGTGCAGTGTCCATCCTCCCATTTGAATATCTTTGTGTAGTATTCATGATCATTCTGTTTTCTTTCTTCTCTGAAATTCATAGCTACTTAAGATTACAATCCTTTTTCTGCCTTTCTTTTTTAGACCCTATCCCCATGCCCAATCAGGCTTGTCTTCTAGGCCTTCAGTAATAGCACGTCTTAAATTCTCACGGGATTTTATGATAGTTTTTTTTTTTAATGTAACTTCCCTATAATTTCTAAAAGGATATAGATTACCCTAAATCCCTCTGGCCTCCTGCTTCGTGTCTTTGATAGTATACAGGTGTACAGACCAGCCTCAATAACATCTGTATTAATTCCCCTTTGAAATAATTCTAATAGGGCTGGAGAGATAGCTTAGCTGTCATAAGTGCATACTCTTCTTGAGAAGGACCCTAGCACCCACATCAGATAGCTCATGACTGTTTGTAACTCCAGCTCCAGAGGATCCAACACCCTCCTCTGGTCTCCACAGGCACCTGTATTCACATCATAGGAACACGCACACACACACAATTAAAAATAAAATAAATAATTTAATAATGCAAAGTCTCTAAAAATTATCTTTGAGATTTTTCATTCACTTTTTCCAAAATACAAGAAAGTCTAACGTCAAGCAGTTTTATAATTTGCAGCAACTTCTAGCTTTGGAGTATAATTTACATACATTAAATCTCACCTATTTTAAGTGTATAATTTTATGAAATTTAGTAATTATATGCAGTTGTATAATTACAATAATCAAGATACAAAAAAGCTCCCTCTGTTCACAATACCCTAGTATGTTTCTGCAACTCATCTCCTTTCTCAGATTTTTCCTTTTCATTGATCAGTAGCATTCCATAGAATATATATGCCATGATTACGACTATACTTTTTAAATCACATTTGGATTGTGTCATGGTTGGGTCTATTATGAATTACATTGCTATGAACATGATGTGTAAATCTTAGTGTAAACAGAGTTTTATGTTCTTTTGCATCAGTCAGTGAATTCTTCTATATATCAAACCCAATATAAATGCTTTTGTTTCATGCTAACATCAACCCTCAGGGATAGTTTCAGCTCACTCAAAAACTGAAGTTGCACAACTTTATACAACGAGGAAGTGGAGGAGTCAGGATTTGAACTCTGCTAATCCATGTGGTTGTCATGGGGATCAAATGAGTTAATACATATAATGTGCTCAGAATAGCAGGCGTTCAATAAATGTCAGCTATTATAACTAAGCTCTTTTCCCACACACGATCCTACCACCCACAGAGTACTCAACAGTGCTTGAAATAAGGCTCCACAGCTACTGAAATAAATAGATAATGCTGCATCGCTCCCTTTTCCTCTGTTTTACTGCTGTCCTTCACTCAGGTCCCAGGTTGAGAAACTGAGATCACAATAGTAGTGATGACCACTGTCACTCAGTGCTAAGACATATGACAAGACTATTTCACTGGGAGGTTGAAGAAGAGCCTTCTAGTTACACTTAGAGTTTGACAAGAAAAGCAAGATAATCCTTACTAGGATTTTCTCACTCCCACTATCAACCATTTTTCTTTCCTTGAGCCACTTGAGTTTTGTGGATTTGAAGAATGCTTCTCAAAAATATTACAGAAACCTTGCTGGGAAGAACAAAGGATGACTTAAATTTTAAAAAGGAAGAAATCTGAAGTGTAATTATCCATATACATATATAGATATGCACAAACTGAGGATATCTATATGTCTACTTATCTTCAGAGTATCTGGGATGGCAAAAGATTTAATTTAAAAATGGTTCCTATATTAATTGAATTGAAGATCCTGACCTTAATTCACACACTTATGAACATCTGATTTTTGACAAAGAGGCAAAAAATATACAATGGAAAAAAGATATCATCTTCAACAAATGGTGCTGGCATACCTGGATGGTGGCATGTAGAGAAATGAAAATAGATCTATATCTATCACCCTGCACAAAACTCAAGTCCAAGTGGATCAAAGACTTCAAGATAAATTCAGTTACATTGAACCTGACAGAAAGAAAGTGGGAAATACCTTTGAATGTATTGGCACAGGAAAGCACACTTCCTACATATAACACCAGTACCACAGACACTAAGAACAGCAATTAATAAGAGGGAACTCTTGAAACTGAGAAGCTTCTGTAAGGCAGAGAACATAGTCAATAAGACAAAAAGACAGCCTACAGAATGGCAAAAATCATTACCAACCCTACATCTGACAGGGGACTGATCTCTAAAATATATAGAGAACTCAAGAAAATAGAGGTCAAAACACCAAAGAAGCAATTGGAAAATGTGGTACAGAGCTAAACAGGGAATTCTCAACAGAACAACTTCAAATGGCTGAAAGACACTTAAAGAACTGCTCAACATCCTTAGCCATTAGAGAAATGCAAATCAAAACAACTCTGAGATACCACCTTACACCTATAAGAATGACTAAGATCAAAAACACAGGTGACAGCCTATGCTGGAGGGTATGTGGAGCAAGGGGGACACTCTTCCATTGCTGGTGGTAATGTAAACTTGTACAGCCTGATTTGTACATAAACTTGTACATACTGATTTGGAAATCAGTATGGTGGTTCCTCAAAAAACTGGGAATCAATCTACCCAACAATCCAGCAATACCACTATTGGGCATATACTCCAAGGATGCATATTCTTACCACAAGAACATTAGCTCAAGTATGTTCATAGCACCATTATTTGTAATAGCCAGAATCTGAAAACAACCTAGATGCCCTTCAACTGAAGAATGGACTAAGTAACTCTGGTACCTCTACACAATAGAGTGTTACTTAGCAGAAAAAAAAATGACATCCTGAAATTTAAAGGCAAATAAATGGATCTGGAGAGTATCATCCTGAGTGAGGTAATATAGACCCAGAAAGATAGACATGGTATGTACTCACTCATAAGTGGATTTTATACATAAAGCAAAGGATAACCAGGCTACAATCTACCCTCCCAATTCAGCAGCTAGGTAACAGGAGAAAGTTAAGAGATCTATAGATCCTTCTGGGAAGGGGAAATAGAGACGATCTCCTGAGAAAATTTTGATCATACAGAGGAAGGGGAAGGAGGAAGCAAGGGGAGGTGGGAAGAAAACATGAGAGAATGGAATGGTAGAGCAGGGTGTGGGGGATGGAGAGGGAGTGATTATCCTGATAAAGGGAGCCATTGTGGGATTTGAGAGAAACCTGATACTAGGGAACACCCAAGAATCCACAAGATGAGCCCAGCTAGGACTCCAAGCAATAATGGAGAGGGTGCCTATACTGGCCTTTCTCTATTATCATATGAATGACCACCCTAATTGCCATTAGAGAACCTTCATCCAGCAGCTGAGGGAGGCAGATCAATAAACACCGGGCTGAGCTACTGGTCCAGTTGAAGAGAGAGAGAAGAGATTGCCTGAGCAGAGGAACTGGATCATGATGGGGAGACCCATGGAGTAGTCAGTCCCGTAAAGTTGGGAGCTGGCAAACTCTCAGAATGTAGATGACAGTCGAAAGGAGTGGGCAGTTTCTGGAGCCTCTTGCAATTGGACTAGCATCTATCCCAGGTCCATGAACTAGCTTCTCAAAGTCCATGCCTAGTGGGGAAACAGCTTTCTCAGCCTTGTTACTGGGGAAAGGGACTTGGAACTGACTCACCTTGGGACTCCTTGACCTCCTTGGGACTGGATGGGGGGATAGGATTTGGGGAGGCTGAGGGAGGACTGGGAGAGACTGGGAGGTGGGGAGGGGGGAGCAGAGGTATATACGGAAAAACCCTTTATAAATAAATAAAAAATGGAAAAATAGGACTAGCAAAAATTTAAATATGGCTGTAAAGTTAAAACACATATAGATCAGGGTATATATTTGCAATGAAATAATATGTAACAATAAGCAGAATGCACCAGTACAGATTAGAGAGAGAGAGAGAAAGAGGGGGGCTTGTAAGCAAACCCTGCAGGAGGGATTGGACTATTTTTGTTCCTGGTGTCATAATTATCCACTCTTGTCCTTTTCATCTTATCAGATAAACATTTTTTGGCAACTGTAAAGCTTTTTTCATAACTGGATATGAGAACAATAGAATGACTAATTTTTCAACATACTTCGAGTGAAGTGGGACTTTTGTTTTGCTTCAGCTGCCTATATTTGGTGTCTTTGTTAGCCTCTGCTACTGGGGTGGCTACAGGTGGTGCATAGGACTTCAAAGCTAGCCTAAGCAGCATAGAGACCCTTTGTCTTAAATATGTCTTTATTTTAGATTTGATGTTCAAAATCACTCATAGGTAAATGTTAACTGATAAGGAGGTGGCTGGAGTCAGGGCTCAGCACTTACTGCTCTTGCAGAGGATCTGGATTCAGTCACCCACATGGGGGCTGGCTCACAACCATCTGTGACTCCGGCTTCAGGGGATCTGGCACCCCCTAATGGCTTGTGAAGGCACTTGACCACATGGTACACATAAATACATTCAGGCTAACACTCATACACATAAAACAAAATAATTTTTTTTAATTAATGAATATCTATTATTTTGGCTCAACACTGGTTTTGGCAAACATGCTGATAAATATTATAGTAAAAAGTCAATAATGAACATCGTGCTTTCAAAGTCACTCTCAGAACGCAATATATTATATTTCACCAAATAAGAAACATCTATTTTTAGCCTCATGGCATTTTAATGAACTTAATTAAAAAATAACCCAAACAGATTTGATTAACTAAAGTACTATATGCAAATAGTAATATAAAAATAAAACAAAAACAAAGGGTATATGTGTAGAAAATAAGACACTCGGTATAGGTTTGATGCATACAAATTCTGAAAAAAAGCTATAGCCAAACTCTCCTTACATCTGTACTGACACTTGTCAAGGGAAGAGGAATCAGTAGATTCTTTCAAAGGCTATGACTCAGAAATAATGATAGTCATCTGTCAAGAGGTAGAAAATGACAGGGTTCTCAGGTGATAACCTCAAGTTAGTGGATGAAGTAAAGTAATACATGGTCAAAAGCATAGTGCCTACTGGCATTCAGAATGTACAAATCCACAGAGAAGCAGGGTGGGCTTGTCACTCAATTGGTATAGTACTCACCTAACATTCGTGTAGCCCTGGATTCTGTAATCCTAGTGCTCAGGACGTAGAGTCTTAAAAGCCTAAGCCTATTTTTCATAGCATTAAATCATAAGAGTAATCTGATGGGTAATATAAATATTGTGAATCACTAGCAATAAATACGAGCACAGCTACCCCCAAGCATTCATGTATAGATCCAACAAACAGCAGCTGAGAATTTGTCTTTACTGAACATGTACAGAATTGTTTTCAAGGGCTAAGGATGTAGCTCAGTTGGTAGAGTGGTTGCTTTTCATGCAAAAGTTATGGGGTTTGTGCCCTAATGCCACAGAAAATACATGTAAGTGTTAATGCTTGTAGTACTAGCACTTGGGTTGGAAGGTAGGATGATCAAAATGTTTAGGGTCATCCTTAGTTACATAGAAACTTCAAGGTCAGTTTGGGATACATAAAATTGTTTCAAAATAAGCAAATTGGTAAATAATGACACAGATGTTTTCTTATCATTATTACATAAACTACAGAATAAATTGCATGGCTCTTATGCTGTAGTGTGTACTGTAAATGATCTAGAGAATATGGTATGAAGGAGATATATTATTGAGTACTGTAAGTGATCCAGAGAATATAGAAAGATGGACATGTATTATATGTAGATAGTATTTCCCTAATGCTGGGAACTGAACTCAGGATGATGCATTGCTCCAGTGGCTGTGTTATAAAAATAATCTGCCTTCCTAGTGAGAAATCACTCTTCATACTTAGAAATTAATAAAGGAAAAGCTCTTTACTGGAAAAAAAAAGCATGTAGTTAGCTATGGCTACTGTCCATGAAAGAGCTGGCCTTGAATAGAAGATTTTACTAACTTATATACAATTCGGGCTTATGCATGCCTCATAAATTATCATCCTTAAATCTCTTTTAGGTCCCAGTCCCAAGATTCACTTTGAACAATTTTAACAGACAGGAGACTGCATGTCTAGCTGCTTGGCCAGATGGGAGATTTACATAGCACAGAGAGTGTCAGTATTATTTCTTTAGGACGCCAATGCTGTTTGTTTCAAATATATGTTACATAGTTTCATCTTATCCACCTGGCAGAATTATGCTTTTCCTGATAAGAGGGGGCTTAATGGTATTTGTTACCCTGTGGAGCCCCCTTGAGCTGACTGTCAGAGGGATGTTCTTTGGGGGATGGGCTTAATGGATGGTCAAATCCCGGTGAACAAGCACTTTCATCCTAGCACTGTAAATTTCACTTACCTCTGAAAGCCTGGTTAGCATACTGTTTATCTTTGGGGTGTTTTAACTCTCCCTTAACTGAGTTCTACTTGACACCACTTCTAAGTTTCTTCTACATCATCTGAACTGAATCTCAAATATCTTATGTGCAGATATTAATATGCTATTATAGTCGTGAGCATTAATATCCTGGTATCAACAGCTGATGACTGAACACTATAGAGTTACTAGGAAATATCCAATGAGAAAATTAGGAATATCCTTTCTCAAGAGCTATCTGTTTTACTTCTGCTTTAAGAATTGGAATAATCGGGGCTGGAGAGATGGCTCAGCGGTTAAGAGCACCGGCTGCTCTTCCAGAGGACCAGGGTTCGATTCCCAGCACCCACATGGCAGCTAACAACTGTCTGTAGTTCCAGTTCCAGGCAAACACCAAGGCAAAGGCAAATAAATAAATAAATAAAGTTTAAAAAAAAAAGAATTGGAATAATCACACAAAGCCACTGAGCCATAAAGAAATCATCCTCTCCCACCCTCAACCCCACAAGTCCAGTGGATCTCACTTGGCAAACAGCAGCAAGTTTCTGCTCTGTGCTGATGATCAAGGAACTTGAACATTTTCACATGCTACATAATTAATTCACCAAAGCATCCTCTAGGGATAATCCTCGAAAAATGAGCCACAAAAAATAGTTTCACACTGACATAGTTAATCTCATTTCTACATTTAAAACAAGTGCACACTCTTTGTGCTACAATCATTTGAAATAAGTGTACCAAGCTCCATTTGAGTTGCTCAGTCCATAGTAACTATTTCCATCTCCTATAAGAATGGTAGACCACAGTGTTACAATGCACAAGCTTTGCTTGAAGACTGTGAGGATTTGACCTCAGAGAGGGAAAAAAAAAACAACCCAGGAGCCTCAACGCCACATGCAAAAGCAAGCTGGTTGTGTATATTCTGATGCCAACCAAGCTGGCCATTGTGTGCAGCCTTTCCATGCTGGCTGCTTCCCAGAGCTCATTATGACAAAGGTTGTTCTTTCTCCCTCCTCTATGAATGCGGCTTTTGAATACACGTTCTAGTTCTATTTGGTCCCAGCACCGACAGGTTATTTTAACCATGATCTCCTAATGGGAAATTCACACATTTTATTCCCAGAGAATGAGCTGCCCTGTGACAATTATAGCAGTTTTCAAAACTCCAGGATATGTGCTGTTTTTGAAAGGAAAGGGATGGAGTCCTTGGCAAAACAACAAAGAAATAATTTCCCTCTGGACTATCCTTGTCTGTTTTAAAGCTTGCGGTGAAATGGTAAAAGAAACAGGGGAAGTACTTGGGTTGCAGTTTTGTAGGTGATACTAATATTTTGTACTAAAACAAGTTTTTTCCTTCCAGTGCTCGTGTGTGTGTGTGTCTGTGTGTGTGTGTGTGTGTGTGTGTGTCTGTGTGTGTGTGTCTGTGTGTGTGTGTAAGTTAGGAAATATTGAGTATCATTCCTTGCTGTCTGAGCCAGCATCTACTACATACACACCAGGCTAGCAGGTTTGTGAGTCTCTAGGGAATTTCCCGACTCCACCTCCCATCTCACCACAGGGTGCTAGGACTGCAGACATTGCTTATTATCTTAAATTCTATGTGGGTTGTGGGGATCTGAACTTAGGTCCTCACAATGGTACAGCAGCTGCTTTGCCCAGCAAGCCATCTCCCTAGCCCCTAAGGCAATTCTTTGTGGCCTATTACTACTGCCCAGAAAACTACAGGGCTACAGTCAATTGCTTTTGGAAAAGCAATGCAAGGTTAGTAAAAAAGAAAAAAAAACCTTAAATGGAACCAATGAAGTGATATCAAAAAGCTTGTCTATCTCTTGACTTCTCACTTTCTGGCACAAGGGAGTCAGGGAATCAGCAAGAGACTTGAGTGAAGCTGGAAGAATTGATGCTGACCTTTTAACCTTTAGCCCATCTCCTCAGGGGCTTGCACAGCTCTGGGTACGGCAATAAACAGTGAACTAGGACTCATTTAGCAAAACAGCTGAGTAGCTGATATGGTGATATGATACCAGTTCCCTTGTGCAGACAAGGTGGGCTGTTATACTAGTGCCTTGGGCACTGTTTTAGGGGCTGCAGACCTATTTCTCAAGCTAGGTGTTACAGGCAAAGGGCTCTGAAGGGAATAATTTTGATTTTAAGATCTTCTAAAGTTTCTTTTAAAAAGCAAATTTGTTTCCTGGATGGTGGTTTCCTCCTCCCTTCCCCAATGTGTGTGTGTGTGTGTGTGTGTGTGTGTGTGTGTGTGTGTGTGCCTTTGTGTGTATAGAGAGAGAACAAAAGTTTATAGTCGGTGTTTTCTTTAATCGGTCTCTATTTTCCAAACTTCACTTTTTATTTATTTATTTGAAACAGAGTCTCATTTTGTAGTCCTAGCTAGCTTAGACCTCATTATATAGACCAGGCTGGCCTGGAGTTAAAGAGATCAATCTGCTTCTGCTTCTGTGATGGGATTAAGGCTATACACCACCATATTCAGCCACCCTACTTTTTGACATAAAGTCTAGTACTGAACCTGGAGAGTACCAATTCTGTTAGAATGTCTGGCTAGCAAGTCCAAGGCATCTATCTTTCTGACTCTGCCCCTCTTGTGCCTGGATTACATTCATATGCTACCACATGTAACTTTGTGCATGGGTGCTAAGGATCCAAATTCAGGCCTTCATTTACACACTTAGCCAGCTTCCTGGGTCCCCAGGATCAATTTCTTCATTATTATTTTTTTTACAATTGCTTTTTTCCCCTGTCTTTCACTGAGGTCCCAGGTTAAAAAAGAAATTGCAACTGATACCACAATAGTGTAGTGAAGACAGCTATCACTCAGTGAGAAGACATAAGGAGCATATTAATTGGGCTAGGTGAAAGTTATACTTGAACTTCATTAAGGAGAGAGAGAGAGAGAGAGAGAGAGAGAGAGAGAGAGAGAGAGAGAGAGAGAGAACTGGTACCCATGTGCTATGGTGCACTAATGGAGCTGAAAGTACAACCCAGGGTATTTATTTCTCTCCTTCGACCATGTGGGTCTTAGGAATGGAACGGAACTGGGCTAGTGAAACGTGTCAGCAGGTGGCTTTACTTGCTGGGCCATCTGTCTGACCCAAGATCAATTTCTTGAAGGATAGCTGCCTTAGAGACCCAGATTATCTCACATATGACCCTCTGGAGATGTTATCATCAAAGTGTCACACAGAAAAGAAAAAGGGAAGGCCAGAGTTTTGGAGTGGCTTGTGGGAATCATCCTTTCTCTATTGTTTCTGTGAATGACAGGAATGAAAGGTCCAAAAGACTATCAGGGAATAAATTCAGCAAGGTGGGCTTCTAGAATCTTCTCCAGCACAATACATGCAGCACACAGTAAAAGCTATGGAGAGAAAATGGTAGCAGGCATCAGGCTCTGTCACAAAAACACCTTCTGGCTTGGAAGAACCCCCTATGCTATTTCATAGAAGTTCAAACCTGCTTTCTTATTTCTAAATTGCAGGCCACAAAACCATTGACTCACAGGGTGATTGTAAATATTATATGCATGTGAAAGCTTCTAGGAAACTGTAAAGTAGCTTGTGACTTTGTGACTGAAAAGAATAAGCAGGGCCAGTGACATGGTTTCTAGGCTAAAGGTGTTTGCTGTCAAGCCTGGTGACCTGAGTTAGATCCCTGAGACCCACATAATGGAAAGAGAAAACTGATTCCTGCAAATTGTCCTCTGGCCTCCATATGCCACCATGGCACATACACCCATAATAAACAAACAAATGTAAATATAGACAAACAAGAATTGAGGATGTCTCTTAGTTGGTAAAGTACTTGCCTAGCATGATGAAGCTCCAGGCTTGATCCCCAACACTAGTAAACTGGTTATGGGTGGTGGTAGATTTCTATAAGACCAGTGCTTCCGAAAAAGAGGCAGGAGAGTCGGAAGTTCAAGATCAAGTTTAAGGCCAGCCTGGGCTAAAAGACACCCTGTCTTACAAAATAAAACAAATCAACAAAAGTATTATCTGCTTGGACAAGAAAAAATGACCTTTGGCCAGAAAAGAATAAAGGAAAAATAATTGAAGGAAGAGAGACCCAAGGTCTCAAAATGATTAGAAGATATGAACAAATTTAAGTATTCCAGTGAAGATACTGAAGAAAGTAACTAAATCTTCCCCTCCAATACTAAATGGGATAAGAAAAAATGTAGCTGAAATTTGCAGAAGGGTAAAGAAAATACAAGTTTTAACAACCATAGAGTGAGGAGCTTGCTATACATCCTAGCCAACACTCTACAGTAGATTTTTAGAAATGTTATGTGAGTGATTATTAGATGCCTAACCAATCTCTTCTCCTTTCTTTTGAAAAGGTTACTTTGCTAGGCTCAGATAATACTCTAGGCACTAACTTTCAGGATTTGGACATGTACATTAGTCAAGTTTCTTTCCTGTACTAAACAACTTCAGAAAATAAAGGCTTATTTGGACTCATGGTTGCCGAGATTGCAGCCCATGAGCACACAGTCTCCTTGTTTCCTGGTCTATGGTAAGGCAAAAACCAGCATGATGGGAGGATGCTGTATAACAAAGGAGCTCTCATTATGGTATCCAGGAAGCAGAGAGAAAAAAATGTCTGTATTTTCTCCTTCTTCCATTATTATTCCATCTGGGCACTCAGTCTCTAAGATTGTTTCTACTCTTATTCAGGGTACAACTTCCTTCTTTAGTCTCTCTGGAAAAATTCTCAGAAACATAGCCAGACGCATGCTTTAGTAATCTCCTAAGCACACCTTTTTATTCAATGTGTATGTATAAGTCCAAACATGCACGTGCGTGTGGAAGCCAGAGAAAAACCTTGGAGATCATTCCCTGGACTCCAGCTACCTTGTTTCTTGATAACAGTCTCTCATTGATGTGAAACTTGCCATGTAATCTAAACTGGGTAGAAGCAAACTCTAGAGATTCACTGATTCACCTGCTCCACATTTTTTAGCACTGAGATTACCAGCGTGTGCTACCACGACTAACACTATTTTATTTAGGGTCTGAGGACTGAACTTGGGTCTGCATGCTTTCAAAGTGGACTTTATGAACTGAGCTACCTCCCCAGCTTTCCTAGGCATATCCATTCAATCAAGATTAAGCATCACAAGAAATATACCAAAGCTTCAAACTCCCCTGGTCAAAAGGGAATGTGGAAGATAGTCCTTCAGTGAGATTGGTTCTCAAAAGATCTCAAAGCTGCATCTAAAAGCAGTGATCCAAGTATGAAATGACTGAGTGGGATGCAGGTATTTCTGCATGTTATTTGTCTCAACTACTGTCATGTTGCTACAAAATAATACCCTGACAAGAACAAGGGACAAAGAATTTATTATGGCTCACAATTCCAGAAAGTTACATCTCATCACAGCAGGGCCTAAGGCATAGCAGAGACTAGAAAAGGCATGCTAGCAGGAGCAAGAGTTTGCCTAGCCACATTCTTTTACACTCAGGAAATAGGGATGGAACAGAAAATGAGGCTATAAAACATCAAGGCTATAAAACATCACCCCCAGTGACATACTTTCTCCAGCAAGAATCCACCCTGCTAAACATTCCAGGACCTTCCCAAACAGTGCCACCAGCTGAGAACCAAGTATTCAAATACACGGTCATTTCATATCTAAACCACAACATTTGTCAATGTCTAAAATTCATTATTGGTATTTTCATAATTAACTGTGCAGTTGATTTGAAGCTAAGAAGTAAGGCCAGCTCATGCCATGACAGAATTAACTTGGTACCTAAAGGAACATGGAAAGTCAGAAAAATGGAGAGGCTAGAAAGATTGAATGTCATGAAGGCAAATGTCTGGGTCTTAGAAACTAATGCATGATTTCAAGATGATGAAAAAGGTGTAATTGTTTGAATGAGATGCATGAAATGTCCCTCATAGTCTTGGGCATTTGAATACTTGATTTCCAGTTGTTTGCACTGTTTGAGGAGGTTTAGGAGGTGTGGCTTTGCTGGAGGAAGTATGTTTCTAGGGTGGATTTGAGAGTTTAAAGAATTGCACTACTTTGAGTTTGCTATTTCTTTTTCATGCTTGTCGTTGACAATGTGAGCACTCAGCTCACTGCACCAGCCACCATGCTTGCTTGCTGCTACACTTCCTCACCAAGATAGACTCATACTCCTTAGAAACGACAAGCCAAACAAACCCTTCCTTCTATATGCTGCTTTGGTCACAGTGTTTTGTCACAGTGATAGAAAAGTAATTAATGGAGAAGATTTAATTGGGGGGGGAGGCAACTCAACAGCAACAGGAAACAATTGAATGGGCTTATTTGGGGGTAAACATCTATGTAAGTTCAAATGGTATGGTTGCTCAAAAATGCCAACGAAAGCTTATCCTGAAGCCCAAATTGGAATGATGAAAGCCATGTTCTATTCTGGATGTGTATTGTCTTTAACAAAAAGTCTACTAACCATACGGAAGAACATGTAGGCATATTAGAAGTAGCCAGCACAATTCCTCTCCTGAACTCCACACCCGGCAAAAAATACCTCCATTGTGTGCACAAATGAAACATCAGTACTGAGAAAAACCCAAGTAGAGTAAAAACTTTTCCAGGAAGCAAGAAATTCTTCATGAAAACTGAAATTGCTTTCAAGTATGTTTTAAAGTAGCATTGGAATCACTGAAATGACAGGAAATGCTTTGTGTTAAAAATCCCTTTTAAAACAATAGCTGAAAATTCTAGATTTTTAAAATAAAGGACCGACATTTAAGTCAAGTTTCGTTTCCAGGGTTTATTGTGGTCTTGACTTTAGAGGATTATTTTCACAACTGAATGGAACTATGGAACTTCTAACTCAGCTCCAAAACACGCCTGGCCTTTCCCTCCTTTTATTTCATTTGTTTCTGTTACTAGAACATGAATTAGATATGTAAATCAACTCTTGCTAAAAGTAAAATATAGAATCTTAGTCATCTCTCCTTAGGTAAAATTGTCTGCTGTTGGTTATTAAACAGCCCACAAGTAAAAGATTAACTTTTAAAATATGATGGTTGCATAAGAGTTTTCCTATACCCCATGGGTCAAATGAGGGGAAATTCCATGACCTAGAAAGCAATGTATGCTGTTTCCACAGAAAACATTCTGTTTCCACAAAGTTTGGCAATAGCATTCTTGGACAACTAATATCATTTATTCAATAAAGCAATTCACTGTATAATTTCCCAAAGTAATTATTGGTTTGCACATAAAATAAGATACCCTACCCCTCCATTTCTGGAACTCTGGGGAAACATTTCTTACCTTAATTCTAAAGACTGTCCAACATGGTTAATCATGTATATAAGTAAATAGTACTGGGTAGGATGCTCAGAAATGTGCAGATGCTTGATTCGCAACAATCTATTTTCTGAAGCAACAGATACACAGAGCGTGGGAGGCTAGGATATGATTCTCCAGAAGAATTTGACCAAAGATCATTGTTCTAATGGTCCCAAAGATATTAGGTATTCATCACATGATGAAGGGATTAATGGAACATAGTACATATATACCCATACAATGCTGAACCATGGAAAAGAATAAAATAGAAGCTACAATATAGATAACCCTCAAAAAATGTGTCAAGTGAAGGAAGCCAGACAAAAAAGATTATGTATTATTTCACTTAAAATAAATATCCAGAATAAGGAACCCTATAGAAACAGAAAGGAAATGAGTGGTTGCTTAAAGCTCTTTAGAAGTGGAGAAGGCATGTTGAATGCCAGGGAATGAGGTTATTTTTTCTTTTTTGAGGTACTCAAGATAGAACTCAGGGCTCTAAGAATACCAGACAAGTAAGTGCTCTGTCACTGAGCCACATCTCCAGCCCTTTTTTTAGGGGGAAGAAAATGTTCTAGAATTAGACTGTGGTAGAGCTGGAGAGATGGCTCAGTAGTTAAGAGCACATAACTGCTCTTCCTGAGGACTTGAGTTTGATTCCCAGTACCCACATAAGGTGCCTTACAACTTCCTGTAACCCCAGCTCCAGGGGTATCTGACGACTCTAAGCTGTGTGAGCACTTACATTCATGTGCATATACTCACAACATACACATAATTAAAATAATAAAAATAAATGTTTTTTTAAATTTTTTAATCTTTATTATAGAAAAAACTTGCAAGCAAATACAAAAAAAGATACATACCAAAACTAGCCAGACCAAAAGTCTATACCTCTCAATTAAATTCTATAAAGTTAGACTATTAGTAACAGAACTATGAAGTTTTACATTAAATTTACACTTTCAATATCAATTATACATATATATATTATTTGG
>PVIH01018664.1:0-37789 GCA_004025045.1 Sigmodon hispidus
TCCTGGCAAGAATAAACTAAAGATATTGCTCAGATATTATCTAAAGAGTTAGATACTTAAGGATCTTGGAACACATATCAGTCAGTATAACTTGCAAATTAGATAGCCTTTTGAACACTAAAAGTCTGATAAAAATAAGAAATACTAAGCTGTAGACCTATATTTATAAAAATATTTACACTATAATTTGTAATAAAAATATTTGTAGGAAAACTAGATTTTACATATATTTTAGAAATTCCTCAGATTTTTTCCACTGATCTGAATTTCCAATGTAGCAATTTAGAAGCTTCATTTAAATAAAATTTTAATACATTTGAAAAGTAGTACATTGAACATCTAGCTAATTCATTTCATGCTCTGTGTCTTACTAAATTCTGTTATATAGGAGAAAGGTGTTGTTAAACCCAGCCACTCTGAACTTGATAGAAAAGAAAATGGGAAATACCCTCCAACGAATTGGCACAGGTGACCATTTGCTAAATATAACACCAGTGGCACAGACACTAAGAACAACAATCAATAAGTAGGACCTCCTGAAACTGAGAAGCTTCTGTAAAGACAAGGACACAGTCAATAGGACAAAAGGACAGCCTACAGGATGGGAAAAGATTTTCACCAACCCTACAAGCGACAGAGGAATGATCTCTAAAATATATAAAGAACTCAAGAAACTAGAGCCTAAATCCTTGAATAACCCAATCAAAAAATGAGGTTCAGAACTAAAAAGGGAATTCTCAGCAGAAGATTTACGAATGTCGGAAAGGCACCTGAAAAAGTGCTCATCATCTTTAGCCATCAGAGAAATGCAAATCAAAACAACTTTGAGATACCACCTGACACCTGTTAGATTGGCTAAGTAAGATAAAAGACACAGATGACAGCCTATGCTGGAGAGGGTGCAGAGCAAGGGGAACACTCCTCTATTGTTGGTGGGTGTGTAAGCTTGTTCAGCCACTCTGGAATGTAGTATGGCAGTTTATCAGAAAACTGAGAATCAATCTCCCCAAAGACCCAGCAATACCACTTCTGGATGTATACTCTAACACAGTCGCACTCCAAAGTCATCAGCTCAACTATGTTTATAGCAGCATTATTTGTAATAGCAATAACCTGGAAACAACCTAAACTAAAGTATGGATTAACAAACTGTGGTACATCTACATAATGGAATACTACTCAACAGTAAGAAAAAATGATATCGTAAATTTTCAGGCAAATGGATTGATTTGGAGAATATTGTCCTGAGCGAGGTATCACAAACTCAGAAAGATAAGCAAAGGATGTACTCACTCATTAGTGGACTCTAAACAAAAAAGCAAAAACCAAAGCATGTCCAAGCTGCAAACCATAAATACTGAATAGCTTGGGATCTGAAAGACCTTGGACTGGCACCTTGGATCCCACTCCCTCCAGAGGAACACCTGACTCAGTCTTGATTTTGGGGTGTAGAAAGTGGATCTGCCAGGAATGGATGCTGAACTAAGCCATATTGGGACCTTGGGACCTCCTGCCCTTTTCTGGGAAGGAGACGATAAAGAGATGTGGAGGAGAGTGACTGGAAGGGGTTGAGGGGAAAGGGACCTTGAACAAGGACATACACGGATAAAAAACTATGTCTTTATTCAAAATAAAAAAAATAAAAAAGAGAGAGAAAAGAAAAAGAAAAAGAATAAAGAAAATGTAAAAAATAAATAAAGGAAAGGCTTTGTTTTAAGAGGCATAACATATTTCAGATAACAGTATCATTTGTTATGAGTGCCATCATTTGATTCAGTGTCTAAGAGTTTACATTTAAACAATCTATTTATGAAGAACTTTATTTTTAAGCTACTTTTGTGGATGACTGAATTTCAATGAAGGATAACCAAGGGAAGATATATATTTTACATTTAAACAAGAACAATACTATATACTTAAATATAGCTAACATAAATTGATCACTCTTCATTTATGCTCCAGCAATGGACTATGTCAAGAAACTTCAATCAAAGGAAAAGGGTACAATCTCATTGATAATGTCTGTGAATCCTGCTTTTGACTCAACACACTTGAGTGGTAGCCTATACAGACACACATACTTAACCTCCACATTCTTATTTGAGGTTTGTATTCTTCCATTTCAGAATTGTCTGGCTGTTATGGTTACACCTAGCTATAAGGCCAGATAAGACTCTGTTCTTCTGGTGCACACCTGTTTCTAAAAACACTAGAAAGATGACAGAGGTACTTCATACTATAGGCAGAAAACTCCACCCTCCACCTGGAGATAGGTGCCATGTGCAGGACTGATCAGATGAATGCGCTGCATGGCAAGGTCACTCAATATCAGGCACACCCGTTATACCACCTGGAATCTGCCTTGGGCTTTATGAAGTTTCCCAGTCCATTTGAAGGAATACCAATTGATTTAAGACATATTTAAGGTATTCTTTCAAACAAGTTCAACGGTTTTCTATATTTTGAAACTATGAGAATCCTCCAAGTAACCGAGCAATGTAGTTGGACTTAATGGGAAAATCATTCTGCTTTGTCAGGGGCATAATTCTATCTGTGCACACACTTCAGTATTGCTTAGATTCATAATCCAGCATAGCTGGATTTTGTGGCCTATTTCAAGAAGCATTTTGAAGTGGCCTGGCCTGAGATAAAGTAATAATTTTCCAGACTCTAACAAATGCAGCTAGAATCATGGTTCAGTAAGTAACAAGACCTACTTCAGACATAAATCTACCACAAAATCCATATCCATCGTCTTTCATTTTTGCTCCTAACACAAACCAACACCAGAAGCTATTCTTGTAGAGATGTTTAGGAAGAAGAGCCTCTATAAGTAATGATGAGCAGTGCAAGGTTTATAGTTCAACTGCTTGAGTTCAAGTATTTACCC
This sequence comes from Sigmodon hispidus, assembly GCA_004025045.1. Taxonomy (NCBI): domain Eukaryota; kingdom Metazoa; phylum Chordata; class Mammalia; order Rodentia; family Cricetidae; genus Sigmodon; species Sigmodon hispidus. The sequence goes on from PVIH01018664.1 coordinate 2,891, forward strand.
TCATATTTCTTAGCTTTACAAACTCTCCTCTCTCCCCCTCTCTCTCTTCCTCCCTCCCTCCCCCCTTTTGGTGAAGTATCATAAAAGTCTAGTTAAGCAATTATGATAGAATGCTTTACTGTGACTAATAACAAAAAGTTCACAATCTAAAAGACTAAAAAAGAAGAAATAAAACAAACAGGAAAAAAAAACACTTAAAGTACTCTATACAGAACACACAGTCCAGATTTCTAGACAATGGGTACATGATCTGCCCCACCTCCTTGCTACAATTTTCAAAGCATGACCTAGCCACTAACAATGTTCTCCATTTCATATTCCTATTGAATGACTACATGAACTTAAAGGTCAGTGAATGTTTCATCCTGTGTTTGATCTTTTCAAAACACACACTCTGAAATTAATCTTATTTCTGTTTCTCTAATATTAAAAACCATATTAGGCTCCTTTATTGATATAGCACATAACTTCCACACATACCAAGCGAAAGACACAGAGTGCATTTCATACACTACTGAGACTTCAGTTTGTCTTTCTCTTCTCTTCTTCTTTCTCATCATCTTCCTCTTCCTTCTCTTCTTCCTCCCCTTCATTATCACCATCATCATCATTCTTCTCATTCTCCTCCTTTTATCTTTTTACATCTTGCTTTCTTTCCTACCCCCACATTTCCCCCTTCAGCTTGGGGTTTTGTCTGGAAGCATGTGGAACATTTAAGCTGAGACAATTGCATCCAACTAATGCAATCATATTTCTGGCACGCTGTCCAATGTGTGGCAACTGTGGGGAAAGCCATCCAGGATCCCCTTTTTTCTGGGCTACTCTACAAGCATGCTTATTCAGTGACTTTCTTGGCAAGTGAAAACATGATTTTAATTGCACCATCATCCTAACTCCCAGAGTATAGATCTTTGCCAAGAGGGTTTGATTGTTTTCCAAAGCCAAAGTATAAGCATTTGAAAAGCTGCTTAAGCACACTTTCCAAAAAGCAACCTTCTGAGAAAAATAAATATAAATTAATCAGGCAATAAATAATAGGAACTCTTATTTTCAGAGATACCAGGTATATCAAGCTTTATTCTGCTTTCATTTAAATAAATAAATAAATAAAATGGGTCCTGAGGAATAGCTCAGTTAGTAAAGTGCTTGGCTTAATAAACACAGGGCCCTGAGTTAATCCTAAAACCCACACACAAAAGCTGGTCATGGCAGAGCATGCTATTAATATCCACACTGAAGAGGCAGAGACAAGCAGATTACTGGAGCTCTCAAACAGCCAATATAGTATACTTAGTGAGTTTCATGTCATTTTGATACTTTGTCTCAAAAAATGAAAATGTGGATGGTACCTGAGAAATGACACCTGGGGCTGTCCTCTAGACTCCTCAAGCACACAGCACATGTTAATGTGTACCTGAATACACATGTGCAAATGCAAATATGCATATCCACACACACATATTACCCACACAAAAAGGTGTTTCTGTATTATTTGTCATAGCTGACAGTAATTGTGATCAAGGTGGCCTCACTGTTTCTCATCCCCAGTGAACAGAGAGCACATCCATGCACTTCCTCTCATGGTGGAGTTTATTTCCTACAGTAAAAGAACAAATTAACCAATAGTATGTGTTCAATGGGGAGGAAAAACCTCTGTAGTCCTCAGGCATTGTGGAAATATTTCACACTTGTTATCTTCACAGAGCCATATGATGCTCCAAAGGAGACAACAGACAAAAAACTGGCTAAGTTCAGAAAAACTGTGTCTTTAAGCTTGGCAGAGGAAGTATCAACCACAGACACTTGTTTTCATTGATCAACAAGTGTTCCAGGTTCCCTTGCAGAGGTTCTATTCAAATCCCTGCTGATGTGATCAGGCTTTCCCATACACTTTTATTGGTGTACTTACAACATTGCCACTTCCTCTGCTATCCGGAAACTGAGATCAGCTGGTCTTCAGCTCCATCTTGGCTCTCCATTCAGAACTTCAGCAACCTGTCCATTCTTTCCTAAGACTCCACCTTAGCCTCATTCTATTTTTTGATTCGATACTCCCAACTTAGCAGCTGTTTAAAAAATAACTCACTCCATATCAGATATGACAGCAAGATAATCCCTTGGAGTACAGTTAAAGACAGAGTAAACTTTAACAGACTCTCCCAGATACAACAGTAGTTTAGTATGTGTGGTTTTCTATAGTTGTAATTTCAAAAGTATGCAAATACCTCATTTGCTATCACAACTCCTTAACATACTTTATATATCTCATCATGAACTTGCCACAAGTTTTGTGTGAATGTTTTCTGAATCTTTAGCTCACTATCAAATTCTGTAAAGACAGAAATATTGGTGTCCTAAATTTATCTATCTAGTTTTGTATGTGGAGCTGTTAGTGAACACTCTTTGAGCTTGCACAGGATCTCCTCATGGTAACTAACAGATAATCACACACTCTTTCTGGGAATGGTCAATTTAATTACATCATTATCTTTGGATTTCTACCTTTTACTCTCAGAAGTCCCCATCTTTCTCTGCTGATAGTTCCCCAATTTTACATCCTCTAAATTATTTATTTTGAGGGTTTGGAGACCTACGTCTCAGTTTTCATGCTTTTGGTATTCTTATTTGTGCTACAACTTTTACTATCTCTACTATAATTAACTCTTTATCTAATCAATATCTCACTCCTGAATTTCAAATCTTCATTAAACTGTCTCCTTAACATTTTCACAGCTTGTCTTAATCAATCAATACAAGCAAAGTTGAAGTCAGCATTTCCTATTCCTGCCCCAAATTAAATTTCTTCCAGACTATAAATCAGTTGGCATACATCATCTAGAAACTAAAGCCAGAAAGCAACATTAAGTAAGTCATTAAATAAGTTCTATTTTTTGTTGTTTCAGTACAAACTTTAAACCAGCTTTAATAATCTCCATTTGATATGAGATAAGATGTCAAGTAGAGCTGCGTGCTTACTGTTCCTGCAGTGGGCCCAGGTCTGGTTCCCAGTACACACATGGTGACTCACAATTCCCTGTACCACCAGTTCAGTGCTCTCTGTCTTTTTGTGGGAATGCAAACACCCATATATACACATAAATTTTCAATAATAAAGTAAGTGTGTAGCTAGATATATTTTGGCATAAGTAGGACAACAGTGCATTTGTTAGCATAATTAAAACATGAACAGTGTCATCTGCCCCATAATAAAGAATTACAGAGGGTGGATAGGTGGTTCAGGAATTAAGAACCCTGGCTGCTCTTCCACAGGACTAAGTTTCAATTCTTAGCTCCTACATGGAGGCTAACAATCATCTGTAATGTCATTTCTGGAAGATCTGACACCCTCTTCTGGCCTTCAAGGGCAGTGCATGTGCATTGTGCATAAACATACATGCAAGCCAAACACCCATATACATGAACTAGAAAAATAAACTTTACTCATGTTACTTTTCTCTGAATCCTACACTCATTGCAAATTTCCACCATTAATTTGTTTTCTATCAGAGTATCTTAGAATCATAAGTTTAATTGTTTGTCTAACCCAAATTCATATGTTGAATTCCTAAAACTAATTACCTCAGAAATAACCCTACTTGAAAATATGCTATTTACAGAAGTAATCAGGATTAGGGTTGGCCCTTATCCATTATGATTGATGTTCTCATTAAAAAGAAAAATTTTAACACAAACACACACAGGAAAAAAAATGCCTTATAAAAATTAAGTGGGAGATCAATGTGATTCTTCTTTACTCCCAAGGAATTCCAGAGATTACAGGCAAATCATCAGAAACTAGCAAAAAAAAAGGAGGAAACTATTGTTTTATCACAACTTCCAGAAGGAACCAAGCACGTGAACACAGAATGTCAGGTTTATAGCTTCCAGAACTCTGAGATAAGATGATAAGACATGTTTGTTTTTATTCAGCTTATAATATCTGTATGGCAAAATTACAAATAGATAATTGGTTTGCATTTGTAGTCTTTTATAATAATGAGATTGCAAAAATATGTGCTGACTTTCTAGTTTCTGTCATAGCAAAATTATTTTGAGATTCATCCATACTTAAAAATATCAGGTTTTTCTGTTTAATGCTGAATGATCTTCCTTTGTATGGAAATAATGCAAGTAGACTGTCCATTCACTTGTTGAAGGAAATTTGGATTATTTCCAGTGTGGAGTCATTAAAAGTAAAGATTATATGAGGATATATATTAAGTCTTTAAAATCGACATATGCTTTTATTTATTATTTAACTGCCAAAAATGTGGACTGATTGGGTATGTTTGAATTTTTAAAATACTACTAAATTACTTTCCAAAATATTTTCCAAAGAATCAATTTACATTCCTACTAGCAGTAGATAGGGTTGTCAGTTCAAATATAGTTGCCAACATTTAGTATAGTTACAAATTTTTTTACTTTAACCATTGTAAATAGATATACAGTGGTCTCTTTTGCACCTTCTGTTAGGGAAATCCTAACAATTTGTAACATTTTTTCAAGTTAGCATATATAACTATATATACACAGCTTGCATTTTCATAATGATAATTGATCTTGAAGTTTTCTCATGTATTTATTTGCTATTGTGTATATACTTTTGTGATGCATCCATTACAAGAATTTCCCCTTGATTTGATTTCATTATTTTTATATCACTAGTTTTTATAATTACTAGGAAATGATGGGTTATAATTTCATGGTTCCCTGTTTCGTTTACAAATGCTTTATTTGAATGAGGGTTATATTTTCATTTTCTTGGTAAAATCTTTAGAAAAACACAATTTTTAAACTTTGATACAATTCTGTTTATCAGTGTAATTTTATAAGCTATTCTTCTTATAGCACACATAGGAAATCTTAATCTGAGCCTACATTATAAAATTTTTCTTCCTATATTTTCTTTTAGAAATGTTTGTTTTCAATTAACTGTATGATCCAATTTGAGATCATGTTTACACTAGGCTATGTGTGGAACTGAGCTCATTATCTGAATTTGTTGGTACTTAATCATTTCAGAGTTATTCGTTTTAAAGATATATGTCACAGCTAAAGTGCCTTTTAACCTTTACAGATAATCAATTGCCTGTTAAGTGAAATATGTGAGTCTCTCTCTGATTCTCTATTGTATCCTACTGAATAATTAACTATCTATATACCAAAATAACATTGTTTTGATTATTGTAGCCTTATAATGAACTCAGAAATATAATGTTGGTCATTATGGTTGTTTATTTCTCATATTCCAATTTTGAGGTTATTCATATTCCTTTAAATTTTCACATAGAATTTAGAAATTACTCATCAATTTTTTTTACAGAAAAACATTTGTAGTTTTGAAATAATTAAGAGTGGAGACACAACATATAAATAGCAATAGGAACACAAAAAATACAGTATAAAAAGGGAAGTATGCATCATTTTATATGAATATATAAAAAGTAGAAAATTTTCAAGTAAACAACTTAGTATGGCATCCGAGGAAGCTAGAAAAAATAAGAACAAAGTCTAAAAGTAGTAGAAGGAAAGAAATGATAAAGATCAAAGTAAAAGTAAATAGAATGGGGTCTAATAAAAGACAAACATCAATGAAACAGAGATGCTTCTTCAAAAAGATATCCAGATAACCCTTTCTTATGCTAGCAAAGAAAAGGATAGAGATTATGCAAGTAAATTACATTAGAAATAATAATCAGACACTATAACTCACACAATAGAAATTGAAAAATCACTAAAGAATATTAAAAACAATGTGTATTGTGTGTTGTTTCTGTGTGCGTGTGTGTGTGTGTGTGTGTGTGTGTGTGTGTGTGAGAGAGAGAGAGAGAGAGAGAGAGAGAGAGAGAGAGAGAGAGAGAGATAGAGGGAGAGAGAGATTCTTGGAAATTTGGAAATTTTAGTATTGCTGTTTGGTGTGGTTGGTTGGCTGGTTGTTTTCTTTTTTTAAGTGCTTGTTTTTAATTTAATTTTGTTTTATTTTCTATTTATCAACATCTATTTCTATATAAAACACACATTTGTATTGAAATTTCTTTTTTTATTTTTTAACACTTTTATTTATTTATTTATTTGCCTTGGTGTTTGCCTGGAACTGGAACTACAGACAGTTGTTGGCTGCCATGTGGGTGCTGGGAATCGAACCCTGGGTCGTCTGGAAGAGCAGACGGTGCTCTTAACCACTGAGCCATCTCTCCAGCCCCCTGAAATTTCTTTTAAAAGATACAGCATTGAGAATATCTTCCCCCCCCCGTGGGCTTCCTTTTCTTAAAATTTCTTTTTTTCCGAGTTATTATTATTATTATTATTATTATTATCATTATTATGAACAAAGAAGTAACCTGTATATACAAGGTTAGAAAGCATTGAGGATATCTTAAAAGGAGAAACTTGATAAACACAGCTTCAAATTTAACAATACTTGTAGTTAGTTTGTTCTTATGTAAAGAGGTAGGAAGCATGGAATTGGAAGGTTATGGGTGAGAGAACCTGGGAGGAGTTGGAAGGGGGAAGAGTAATCAGAATACATTATATAAAATTATTTCAATTAAGAAAAAACAATATATACCAACAAAATGTAAAATCTAGTTTCCATGCTGCTTTTGCCATGTAAATGTATTTGTCATTCTAATCAAAAAAGTTTTTCTTTACAGCAAATGGAAGCCATTACAGAAAGCGAGAACTAGACACAATGCAAAGATCAATGAATCATGATGTGCCTAGCACCAATAAATACATCTCAACACATAGTTTGCATATTAACACAGAAAGGGGAAATAGGCAAAGAACTTCAGAGAACTAATGACTGCTGAAAGGGGGAGAATAACCTCTTCCAGAGATGAGTATCTTTACTGATTATCTGATGTGCAGATGAATTTAATACTATAGTTACCCAAAGGAAAGTGGCGAGCCCTGAAATCATATGCAAACAATCAATAACGAAAGGTTTAAACAATTGTATTTTATATCTTTGCATATGTACCACTAACTAAGAAAGGGGGTATCAGTTTGAGAAAGAGCATGGGGAAGAGTTGGAAAGTAGAAGTGGAATGTTTTAATTAAAAATGTATTAAAAGTGTAAAACCTAAAACTATGAATATCCTAGAAGACACAGTATAACCCTCATTTGCTCGTTAGAATGACATGGAATTTTTTCCAACAAGACTTCAAAGCATAAGATTAATTTTATAAAAGAAGAAGACATGAGTTGTTAGTCCACTTGGTGAAAAATTGAAGTCTATCCTGGCTGGCATCATTATTTTTACTTTGTGATAGGGCCTCTTAACTTCCAGTGTTGTCCTTCTCTAATTCAATCTCTTCCTTGTGATGAACTTTTAAACATATAAAAAGCAATCTTAATATACTCCTAGTTAAGCCTTTTAAGTCTCTATTCCATATGCCCTGCATCTCTTTAACACAGTACCTAAATCATTTCATAAGTTGGTCCTTGTCTCCTCCAAATTACCATCTTCTCTTGTCCTTTTCCTAACATTCTAAGTTATTATAAAAATATAATTTCTCCAAAATAACATTCATTATCAGTAGTACTATGCAATTTTTGTTTAATTAAAATCTATTCCTTTAGCCTTGTTGAGTTCAAGCAGCTGTTTTTTCTATCAGGTCTCCTCAGTTCCCACACATAATGTTGCACTATTTCAAGTTCTCCATGACAACTGATTTATTGCTTTTCTCTAGAATTTACTGTGTTACATTGTTAATACCTGTTTACATTTTCCCAACATGGTAAACTAAGTATCTCCAGGGCCAGGATGAATTATGTTTTTATTTGAACCTATAAAATCAGGCACCTGTGCTTAACACATTGTGCATCTGCACAGTAAATACTTGAGTGAATAAGGAACAGCTAAGTAGATGTTATCTAAGTTCCTTTTCTAGCTATGTAAATATTTCCCCAAAGTAATTAACTCCCCATCTGCCTCCTAATTTTGTAATATTAGCATACAGTATGTATGGTCAATGTTTTTCTTTGAATCAAAACTTTTTAATTTCAATATCTACTGTCCTAAGCAAAAGTACCTGTATATTAAAAACTATATTTTATTTTGTGTTGTATAATACTAATTAAATTGATTACAACTCAAATTAGCATTCAGTTTTAAAATGCTTATCTATCACTAACAGTCAGCTTATAAAACTGTCAATGGTGAGCATGGCCCACATTACGAGCTACTGAGCCTCAGAATTCTGCATTTATATCCTTTGCCTGTAATCAGGCTAAACTAGTGGACAATTAATACCATAGTCTAAGTCTTGAAGCCTACAGCCAAGAATGTGCCTACCTAAATTTGATTGTACTTCTATGAGCATTCTTCCAAAAGAGAAATGGATGGATAAAAATGCACTAAAGACCAAAAGGGAGAACTAGAGAAGGCCTAACTTAGTATAAAGCAGTGAGTATAAAGCAGTGAATGGATTATTACCAGGTCAGGATAAACATATGAGGAATGCAGAAAATATTATGTGAAATGTAAGGTGAGCATCATATGAGTAAGGTGATTCATATCCTCTTTCAGAAGCTCCTAATAGAAGATGACTAAGAAAATAACAGTAGCTTCCAAGGTAGTTTCAAGAACTCCTGAGTAGTTTATCCCTGGGTCTTACCATTGAGTAAATCTTATTCCTGGTGATTTAGCCTAAGGCTGGTTGGTGTCTGCTTGTCACACCCATGTACAGAACCATTCATCACCAATGAACGCTGCAAACACTGAACTTCTGAGTTATCCTTTTCTCTTAGGAAATGCAGATAATTTTTTTCAAAATGAGAGAAAATAATAGGCTATGGGAAGCATATTAAGGTACTGAGTACAAATTTGGGAGTTAAAGTTTATGAATCCTCATCTTTATTCTCCCACTGATTCAGATTTAGAAAAACAAGACTCTTCAGGAAGTTTCCAGAATAAACATTTACCCTGGTTTAATTCAGGGCTAGTCTCACCATTAAGGACTATTTTTACATGAAAAAAAGTGAATATGTTGGCATTCACACAAAATGGACACCGTTTAATGAGGCCTTTCAGTGGATCAGTTCAGTAGAAACAGTGGTTCAGGACAAATTCTTTTCTGGGACCTACCCTGCTGAAGTCCTCTTCTTTGCTAAGTGACTGTATATTTATGACCTAGTTTTAATAGGTGTTGTTGACTTGGCCAAAACTGTAATGTCCCAAGTAGGATCACACCAATGTAAATTATGGAGTGCAAAAGTGGACTGTACTGAGGAAATTCCACTATTGAAGTCAGAGACGCAGCTTAGTAAATCTTTTCTTGCTATAGCTATCAGGAAAGTGATAACAAAAATCTATTTTTTAATTACATATCCAAAGAACTTGGGGAAAGTCAGAATTTAGGCCCAACTAACCCGCTGAATCACAGTACAGTTCTACCACTCCCAAAACACATATGCTTGTACATTTCCTTCCTAAATTTGATAACCCAAATTTAGGGAAGTCATAGCTATTTCAAAAGCTTGTGTGTAGATCACACTGGCTATCTTTGAGCACAACCTGAATGTGGCCAGTCTCATCAGATAATGCTGGTGATTCTGTATTTTTTAATCTTTCAGTTTTTTAACTTGGTTGATGAACAGTGATATATAGTTCGTAGCTTTATTTTGAAGTTATGTGAAGTAGATGAGTGGTCCTCGGTGTGTAGTCTCTGAACCAATAGCATCAGAATTATTTATCATATAACTACAAATGTAAATTTGCTTGGCCCATCCAAAGATACTATTAAATTTGAACCTCTGGAAGTATCAGCAAAGAGCCCGTATTTTAACAACCATTGTAGAAAATTGCTTTCATCACATGTCACCCAGTAGATAGCAGTATCTCATTCTCACTGTGATGCAAGAACACTACTACCTTATTTCTGTTGTTTCCATGCCTATATTTTCAGGTAATTCCTACCATCTGTCTTCATTTCAGTTTACTATCACTTCTTCATCCATCCAACTCCTACCCACAGTTAAAAACAAGTTTTCATTTCCCAGGAAGTATTCCCTTATAAATTTACATTTACCTCTTCCTTAGCTTCAATTTAACTCCTCTTGTGGTGGATAGGACATAATAAAACTCTGAATTTTACTCCCTTTTAAAATAGCTCCTATGTCTGTCTCATTTTTTTAGTTTAATCCAAGAAATGGAACCAAAATATTCTTTTCCCCATGTCATGAGAGGCTGTAAGAAAAGAATGAATTTAATCTTTTTCAACTACCTAGTGAGTTCTGAAAAAAGTAAAATGATAAAAGATTAAATTGTTATTCTTGGATTGTTGTTGTTGTTGTTTTACTCTTTATTATTTGGATGCCAGCCACCCAGCCCCCAAATAAATACACTCAGCAACTTATTATTACCTATAAATGCCCAACCTTAGCTTGACTTTTAGCCAGCTTTTTTAACTTAAATTATCCTGTTTCCCTTTTGCCTCTGAACTTTTATCTTTTCCTGTTTCTGTATATCTTTCTTTATTTCTCACTTAATATACAGCTATGTGACTGGTCACTGACATCCTGCTTTCCTTCTTTTGATTCTCCTTCTCTTGTTCCTTGATCTTTTTTCCCAAATTTCTCCTATTTATTCTCTCTGCCTGCCAGCCCTGCCTATCCTGTCTTCTGCCTTGATATGGGCCATTCAATTTTTTATTAGACCAATCTGGTGTTTTAGACAGGAAAAGAAATACAGCTTCACGGACCTACACAAATGCAACATAAAAGAATGCAACATATTTTTTACATTATTAAACAAATATTCTTTGTTCTCATTTTTTTGTTATTGATAAAGTCTCATTTTTTATCCATGTATCCCATTGCTGAAATGCCCTTTCCCTCCCACCCCTACAAGTCACTCTTCTCCCATCTCCTTATCTCCTCCCCAGCAAGAACAGTCGGTCCCAAGGTCCCAAGGTGGCTTAGTTATAGAATTATAGAATATCATTATTTCTTACTGCCGAGTAGTACTCCATTGTGTAGATGTACCACAGCTTGTTAATCCATTCCTCAGTTGAGGGGCAACTAGGTTGCATGGTTTGCTTTTTGCTTTTTTTGTTTAGAGTCCACTAATGAGTGAGTACATCCCCTGCTTATCTTTCTGGGTTTGAGATACCTCTCTCAGGAGGATATTCTCCAAAGCTATCCATTTGCCTGCAAATTTTGGGATATCATTTTTTCTTACTGCTGAGTAGTACTCCACTGTGTAGATGTACCATAGTTTGTTAATCCATTTCTCAGTTGAGGGGCATCTAGGTTGCTTCCAGGTTCTTGCTATTACGAATAATGCTGCTATGAACATAGTTGAGCTAATGCCTATAGCATAAAAAAATGTAGCACATCTCAAATTCATATTCCACAAAAAAGTTGCAGATAGTTTTTCTTCATCGTTACAAAATGCTTAATATTTCTAATCAGTGTAAATCATTTCTTCTCATTGTTGCAAAAATGTCTGATATAATTGATGGTTATATAAGAAAGAATTGTTTTCAATTCATGGAATTCTCTTTCCATGGTCAGCTGGCTTTTAGGGAAAAATGAGGCAGACTATAATGAGGGAGAGCAAATGGTAGATCGGTGGTTCTCAACCTTCCTAACACTGTGACCCTTTAATACATGTCCTTATGTTTTGGTGAACTGCCAAACATAAAATCATTTTTCTTGCTACTTCATAACTATAATTTTGCTACTATTATAAATCATAACATAAATGTCTGATATACAACCCCTAGAGGGGATACCATTCACAGGCTGAGAACCAATGTGAGGAAAACTGTTCATTTCATAGAAGGCAAATAGTAAAGAGATTGATAGAGAGGGAAAGGGGACAAGATATACCCTTCAAAGACATGCCCAGAATGATTTACTTCCTCTGAACAGGTTCCATGTCTTAACAAGCCATTTGGCCATTCATTTATCAATGGAGATTCAGTTAGTGCTTTAATGATCTAATTACCTTCAGTACATGAGCCTTTTAGTGATTTTTATCATTCAAGCCACCATACCATCTCATAGTACAACACAAATTTAAGATGCACTCAAAGAAGCAACAATAGAAATTGGAGGACAAACGAGACAGGCTTGTCTATGTGCTAGACTGCAAGAAATTGATTGTGATTTATTTCACACTATCCCTCCTTAACACTATAATGGTAATTCAGAATGTCACTAGTTAGCAACAACTTTTAAATAATGTGTCTGGAAAGGTGTGAAATGGAAATAAACACTCAGTTTCACACCTATTGAAGTCTTTTCCCACTCAAGGGGAAAATGTGAGGTTATATAGATCGTGTTTGTTATAAGAAATTAGCTCTAAGAAGCAGTACTAATAAAGTTAATAAAACTTTACTCAACAGACTGTGGAGCAACATAAAAATCACCAAAATGAAAGGTAAATATATGCCGACTTTCAAGATTTGCTTTTAAGAGTCTCATGTTGTCTCACTATGCATGTAGCTCAGTTCACAAGTCAATGTTGGCAAACTTTGGGCAGTTCTACACACTCAACTTAAAAGAAGATGTTTGTTTTTGTATGAAAAGGGAAATTTTACTCACTTTCTGCAGTCCCTAGGAACTCTGTGAAATCTTAGGTGATATCAGACATACAGGACTCTGATTTCCATATAATTAAATAAAGTACTTATTCTCTGTTTTTTCACAGGAACATATAGTAATGAATATCTCATAAGGTAAGTTCTTGAAAAAAAACAAAAATTGTAGAGGCCAACTTTCCATTGTAGAAATCTCTCTAGATGACAAGTGAAAAAAAAGTAACAGAACTACAGCATTGTTCGTTACTTTTCTGATGTTTTAATTGATCTAATACTGTATAAGTAAATAACAGTTTATTTGTTTGCATTATTAAGCCAGATATTTCATTGAATTAATCATTTAACAGAAGTATGATTGATTCTATCTAACATTGTCAACAGAAGACAAGAATAATATCATTAATATTTAAGATGGCCCAAATTTAAGGACAAAACATTTTTAAAAGAGAAGCATTCATTGGTAAATAGTACCCATTATTCCATAAAACTATCAATGAAAAACATAAGTGAAAGGGCTAGAGAAAAGTCTCAGCAGTTAAGAGCATGAGCTGCTTTTTCAGAGGACCTGAGTTTAATTCCTAGCACTCACATGGCAGCAAACAACTGTCTCTAGCTCCAAGATTTGACACCCTTACACAGACCTACATGCAGGCAAAATATCAATGTCTAGAAAATAAAAATAAATGAAGTAAAAATATTTTCCTCTTCCCCAAGCTCTTTTTATTTTAGTTCCTAAAATAGAAATATATCATTGGATCTGGCTCCTTCTTAGTTGATATTTATTATTTCTTCACTCACTAATATTTATTGTGCCTGATTAATTCCCTCACTTGTTTTTCATAATAACTCTAAGAAATGAAAATCAGTATCCCCATTTTACAAATGCGGAGATTGAAGATAAAAAAATTTGAAAGATTTACCTATTCACATAACTCAGAAGAGCTGGATCCTAGTCCAGTTACTCCAATTGCAGAGTCTATTCATTCTGTTAAATCTTATTCTGTATTGTTTTGCCTTATAACACATTTCTTCTAACTAAATCTAGTTATGCATACATTTAAAAAAATTAAGTTTGAGTGATTAAAATAACTGGTTTTAGAGACAGACCTAGATGTTTATTTATTTTGTTTATTTGCAGTGTGGGGGAGCGGGGGGTACTGAGAGAAAGAAAGAACTTGCATGTGTGGTGGTCTGAGGACAACTTTGTCAAGTCAGTTCCTCTTGATTTCACCAGGTATGCTACAGTTTAGCTGATTTGCCTGCCTTTGCTTCCCATGTCTCAGGAGGAGAAATGCAGTGCAAAACCCTCCTTTACACACACCTGAAAAGTAAGAAGAAAGAAAATTCAAAGTATTCAGCTAGTAGAATAAAAGTAATCTCAGTTCTCTATGACTGCAACAATAATTCAATCCTGAGTTAATTGCTTCTCTTGAATCCTATCAAAGAGTGAATCTGTCTCCTGTCATGTTTCTCACACTTCTGGAGATCACACTTATTTTTCCTTCTCATATTGCCAGTTCCAAACTAAAACTCCCCTTTTATTGCTAATTTTTTTAAGATTCATACCATCTAGTTTTAACAATATTCCCATCACTCTGATGTTGTCTGTTGACCACTGACACACTCCTTTCATGAAGGCTATATTCTAAGGTACTTTACTGTCTCACATCATTATACCATCTAAAAGGCTTCAATGTTCTGGAGAACAAGGTATCTACATTTTTTAATATAGTGAATAATTTTCCAAACTGCTTCAGCCACATAACCCTCTGGCCACATCTGAGTATCATCATGAAGCAGAATTGTTTTAGTTATTAAACAATTATTTAGACATCTCACTAATGGACCCTCCTAAAGAGAGCACAACTCTAACTCTTATTATTTTCTATGAGTATGCTTATTCTCTGACCTACAGTCATTCACATTCTCTCTTTATCTCAGGGTACAACTTGTCTCATGTTTTACTTCTGTCAGAACAACATGGGCCTCACTTTGATTATGCTTTTCTCTGAACTCTCAACAGCCATTTGCCTTCATCCCTGAAACTTATGTCCCCTACTAAAATCTGATACATTCTGTACTGCTACACCCACAAGTTGGAGAGTTAAGGTTGGGAGTGGGAGATGTTCATGTTCAACTATACAGAGTGGCCTCTGCAAAACCCTACGGAACAGGGTATCAAAGTATCTCAGAAATTCTGGACAACACTTATTATTCTTAGGAGCAAGTCCAAATACTTTTTTTAAACCTCACCACCTCCTCTCTGTTTGAGCAGATGACATCATCTCCTACTCACCAGATAAAAAGCAAGGTCATTAGGCACAGACTTCCACAACTTCCTGTCTTCCAGCTCTACAAATTTATCTACATCTGTAGCTGTTCTTAAATCCTTTTCCCTTTACAACTCAGTGGGAAAAGGTATTCCTCCTCCTACTCTACACTTGGATTCCTTGACAACCTTGTTCCCACTGTCTTTTTCGCTTTAACATATGAAGTAAAGTATTTTCAGTCTCTAAAAAACCACAACAATAAGATCAAATACTTTCAAGCCCTATTTTTCTCTCCAATTTACTCTGCCTTTGCTCTCTTTCACAGACAATCCTATGACAAACAATAGGCTACTTCCACACCCTTAAACTGAATCAGTCCTTAATATCCTTTAATTTAACTTTTGCTCTAACCACTGCTATCAGAAAGGCTGAGTCTTTCATTTCCAAACGCTGGACTGTTTTAATCAGAAGACTCCTTTAGCTATTACAATCCTTTATTCGCTAAAAATCAATCAAAACATTTCCTCCTCCTGTGACATTCTCCCTATCCACATAGCAAGCAAGTAAAAACCTTTATAGGCTTCTTCTAGTATGAATCCTTTACTCATTTTCATTCAGTACAACCTCATTTGATCTCTTTCACATCCAAATTTTGTTCTCTAAACTCAAAATGCATGTACAGCAACCACCTACATCTCAAAGTCTGAAACCAAGCAACTCCCCACTGTCTCTGTCTCAAATTCATTTTCTTTTGTGCATTAGCACAATCATGCACCCAATCACCCAAG
This sequence comes from Sigmodon hispidus, assembly GCA_004025045.1. Classification (NCBI taxonomy): domain Eukaryota; kingdom Metazoa; phylum Chordata; class Mammalia; order Rodentia; family Cricetidae; genus Sigmodon; species Sigmodon hispidus. Next base: position 18,504 of record PVIH01018664.1, read on the forward strand.
TTTTTTTTTTTTTAAAAAAAATCATGGTATTATCCTGGTCATCTTTCCCCTTCCCTTCTTCTAATTATTTATGAACATATCTAATTTGTTTCTTCCTCTTCCTTCCTTGCATATAAGTCAAGACCTAAATATTTGTCATGTTGACTAATAAAAGCCCCATAAATATTCTGCTCACTTCCTTTTCTCTTTCTTAAACCATTCCCTATAGAGCATTCAAAATAATCTCACTAAAGACCAAAAATGGTTGTTGTTTTTTTTTTTTTTAACAGCTTCAACCCCTAGTATCTGTAGATAATGTACAAAACAATTTCAAATCCCTTCAAAGAGGAATGCAGAGCTTGTGTACTAGTGTTTTTCATCTGTTTCCCATAAGTTACAGTCATTTATAGGCACTCAGGAAATTCTTTCAGAGTTGTATTTGAAAAGGGACATATAATCACTTTACCAAGGGAATTATTTGCAAGGGACCTAAATACTATGAAAACCTTTGTTTTCTGTGAGAGCATGAGATCTAGTTCATCATTCATGGATCACAAACTCATTTGAATTTTTAGCAACTGAACAAATACAACCAAGGAGCAAAGCTCTAGATTTTTTAAGTTGTGGATTGAAGTGAGAAACAATTCATGCTTCTATCTTTAGTTATCTTTGGAGAAACTTGTGTATCATAGTGAAATGACTGGCACTTTTCTTCTATGACTGCTATTAGAGGTAACATTTTAAAAGCTGAGCTTAAATTTGATGTAAATTACCTCAATAAAGCTTTAACTATCTCATTTTAAATGCAGAAAATTTTGAAATGCCAATACCAATACATGATATTCATTTTTGGAATTATAATAGTAAAAAATGAGTATTATTGTCATACACACATGTATTTATATATTGAGATATGTTCACTAAGTATGTGACTTGAGGCAAATTATTTAACATCTGTGAATTTCAATTTTCTACAAAATTATTAATATTCATATAACTTTTATCATAGCCATCTTATGATTATTAACAGATACAAATTCTTATGTAAGACATTGTCTAGCATATAATAGAGGAACCAAACTGTCTCCATATCATTGCTACTTTATTATCATATACTATACTACTATATTGTATCATCATATACTATACTACTATCTAATACAACTTAATAAAAATTATCTTTAAAAAATGAAATAAAGAAATAAAACTGGGGCTGGAGAGATGTCTCAAGGGTTAAGAGCACTGACTGTTCTTTCAGAGGTCTTGAGTTCAATTCCCAGCAACCACATGATGGCTCACAACCATCTATAATGAGATTCGGTGCCCTCTTCTGTATACATAATAAATAAATATTAAAAAAGAAATAAAACAGCAAATTATTGCACAGAAAAAGCAATAATTTAAATTGTATATACATCTAAGGCATTAAGACACAGAGAAAGGGAGATAGTTCAAAGCCTGATGTATTTTAAAACTCCTGTTTAAATTTTCATTATGCATTCTGAACTCAGCCTCCGCTCCCTCCACCCCTCTCACTCTGTCCCCCACCTACCCTCTGTATACCCCCCCCAATCCACCCTTCCTCTGTATTTGCTTAGAAAGAGTCAGGCCTCCCGTGAGCATCAGCAAAGTATGACATGTCAATCTGACATAAGATCAAACATCTCTCCCTGTATTCAGACTAGGCAATTAAATCCAACATAAGAAATAGGCTCCTAGGAGCCAGCCAAAAGGTTAAAGACAGCCCCTTGCTCTCATTGTCAGGAGTTCAATAAATAGACCAAGCTACACACTGTCTAAGTTGGTCAAATCTTACACATTCTTTTCAGTATGTAAACAAAGGAAGTCAGAAGAGTCATAGAAGCTAACTTAATCAGCTCTAGATTATTAAACCATTAGTAGTCAGAGTGACAGATTTTATCATCAAAGTGTCTATGTTCTCTGTCTACACCTGATCTGACTATACCTCTAAACTCCAGTGTTAGCTCAGTCTTTATATTTTGTCTTCAAGGAGCTAATTACTAAAGTATGTACCATCTGCATTGTTTTTTAGAACACAAACAACGCCACCTCTGGCATCTATGCTTCTCCAGTGCTGATGTCACATAAATAGAAGACTGTGAATATGTCAAAAAAAGGGAGTTACTTTGTCCTTCTAAATTTACTTTGTTCTTCTACTCTTACTCTGTTTCATGATTTTTATCACTGCTATTAAACAGGAACTGAGAAAATGCTTGAAATGTGAGTAATGATAGGTAAGTGGATAGATAGATAGGTAGATACATAGATAGATACATAGATAGATAGATAAATAGAGAGAAATATATAGATAGAGGATAGGTAAATATTAAAATAAAGTCCATGAATGTATCTGAAAATGTTTGCTTGTGGGGTTGGCAAAAATGTCTTTGTGGTTAAAAGTATACCCTGCTTTTAAGAGAACCCAGGTTTGTTTCCTACCACTCACATGGTGACTTACAACCATCTATAACTCCAGTTCCAAGGAATCTGAAACCTCCTTCTGGCACATCCAGGTACCAGGTATGCATGTGGGACACATACAAGCATGCAAATACTCATACACATCAAATAAAAAACAAGTAGAACAATTTTTTAAAAAGTTTTCTCCCTAGACTTTGATGTACAAGGTTGTGTAAAGCAGCTCTAAAGAAGCACTTGATATATCATAGGACTACTCCACTCAGGTGGACAATGTAGGGCATTCTAGGAAAGCACACATCCTATGAGTGTCATACTTCAAGAGATTGAGGACTTATGAAATTTTGACATTAAAGTTCCCCTTTCCACTTTCTGTTTCTTTGCCAGGCCACACACAAACTGCAAACAACCAGTCTAGTCATGAAGTTCTCTAGACCAGAGTCACTAGAAAAAGAAAGCCTGTTCTATTTTAGATCTGTTTGGTCCCTGTAATCATCCCAGTGGGTGATGGTGGGCTTGGGAAAACATGAAAACTGCTTGGGGCTGTGAAAGGAAAGAAGAGGAGGGGACCACACATAGAAATCAGCAAATAGTGTCTCATCCAAACAGTACAGTTACCTTCCACATCCAATTTGTCTTCTGCATGTCCATGAAATGTCTGTTTCTAAGAGGCAAGCTTTTGTGTTCAGAAATAATAAATTGGAAAATGAAAAGTAACAAATAAAGCTAATTTTTATTGCTGAGAAGATTAAGACATTGTTGTCCTACCTTCTTCATTTAGAAGGGCACTAGCAGAAGACATATTTGAAAAAAACATACTAAGTGATCCTTATACTTAGCAAGTGAAATGAGGCACAAATTCAAATCTGGGTCAAGTTTTAGAGTTGAAGAAAATGTTGTATTCCTATGAACATGTCCTTTTTATGTAGATTGGGACAAATATTGATGTTGACGTTGGATATTTTTATTGTTTTCCTCTCATAATTAATATATATATAATATCTGTTTTATTTGTAGTTTTTCTGACTCCTATCAGGTATGTCCCAGGAGGAGGAGACTTATTCAATCCATAGGAACGTGATCAATTCATATTACACACAATGATATTTTAAAAAATCAGTGTGATATTTCTTTTCCTAATTCCACCATTACAGTGGTTCTCAACCTTCTAAATTCTGTGACCCTTTAATACAGTTCCTCATGTATTAAATCCCAACCATAAAATTATTCTGTTGCCACTTCATAATTGTAATTTTGCAATTGTAATGAATCATAATAAATGGTAGCAACCCACATGTTAAGTACCACTTCACTGTTACCAGTCATATTCTAGACTTCAGTCACTTGGTGTGAAACAGATTTTACTGTGATCTCTCCATTCCCTCACTCTCTCTAGCCAATGTCTAACATAACAAGGAACTGAATAGTAAATTAGTAAGTAAAACCAATCCCCCTGGAAGTAGGGAAGAAAGAGAAAAGATTTTCCATGAACAGATTAACTTTCATTCTCACATAGGCATTGTGTAGTATTTCTCCATTTGTATGCCTTATTCAGATATGTGCTTTATTTCACAGCTAGTCATTCCTAGATCCACTTCTAGCTTATAAAAAAAAGTGGCTTGCAGTTGACAGTTTATTTGCATGATCTCATTGTTTTACTGGGTGGTTTGGAAGTTAAGCTTAGGTTTTCTAATGTATGATTGTAATGTTAAAGATGATGAGCAATGATAAGATTGCTACATAAAGGCAAAACAAAACCCAATAGTTGGGAAAGGCTCTGCATCTATTTCTTGTCATTCTTTCAACACCATATCTTTATATATTTAAGTGATACACAGATATCACACACATCAGTAGAGTATAGTGTCATAGTTAAACTCATGTACATAAACTGCAGTGATCAGATCAGAGGGTGAGACCATTCAAAAGCTGTTCTATTCTTAGGCCTTTATAATTTATTTTCTTGTATGGATGCTTTCTTTCATTTTTTGTAAAGACAACTTATTTTAATGTGTATTATATACTTTGCAAACACATAACCCTTTTCTCTCCTTCCACTAGTATCCTTCCTTCTGCTAATCTACACACACACACTGGGGAGGGGAGAGAGAGATGCATATGCACACACATGGCTTCATGTTTATATAAAATCTAGGATTCACAAATAAGAGTAAGTATGTGATAATTGTTTTTCTGAGCAAAGATTTTACTTGCCAGGAGTAGTAATGCACATCTTTAAAGTTTTTAACCCTAGCACTCAGAAACAGTTAGGCAGATCTCAGAGCCACCCTCAGATAGTGAATTCCAAGACAGTCAAAGCTACAAAGTGAGATCATATTTCAAAAATAAAAAAGAAATAAAGAGTGAAAGAGTATTTCACTTAATATAATAATTTACAGCTTCATAATTCTCCAATAAAAGAGCAAAAGACATTATGTTGTTATTTATGGGTTAATAAAACTTCATTATATATGTACATTGTACATCATTTTGTTCAACATTTGTGTGTGAATGGATAAACAGAGTGATTCATAACATGAATATTGCATATAGTGTTTGCAGCAAATATGGAGGCCCAAGTATCTCTGTGATATTGTTAAGTCAGTATTCTACATACATATGGCAAAGCATGGCTTTATATTTATATGTCAGTTGTTTCTGACAAGGATTTTCAGGCCTTACGATAAAATGCTGTATACAAACAGAACTATCAACAGCAGAGTTAGAGGTCCTGTCACAGAAATTAGGCAAAGTGAATAAGATTCTTGTAAATAAGTAAATAAATGTAATTTGGGGATTTCATAGATAAAACAGACAGAAATGGAAATGTGATAATTATATATACTTGCCCAGTAACTGAAAGCAAGAGAAATTTTCAGGAAATAGACCAAATGCCTTATGAAAAGGGACTACCCATTTTGTGATTAACACAGACCTGAAAATGCAGCAGGTACTTTATAAATATTTACTATATAAATGAATAAACTTTTAATGGATTTCTTGACTGTAATGACTATGACTTGATTCTTCTTGCACCGTAGGTCCTAATCAATGAAATACAGTAGGTACTCAATTGTTGTGGGATATTCCTTTACATTGTGAATATATGTTGCTGTGATTGGTTTTAAAAAGAAGCTGACTGACCAATAGCTGAACAGGAAAAGGATATATAAATGAGACAGACAAGGCAAATGCTGGGAGAAAGAAGGGCAGAGTCTAGAGTCAACAACCAGAGATAGAGAGAGCAGGAGATGAAACATGCCATGTTAATAAAGGTACTGCCATGAAGCAGAGGGTAAATGAGGAATATTAGTTAAAATATAAGAGCTGAACAAGGAAACCTCCAAGAGGGACACATAGATCATCCTGTGAAGGAGAAATCAATGAGATCTCTTGAGTAAACTTGGGGGGAGGGAATAGAGAGGAATGAATGAGGGATGAGAACATAAGGGAATGGCATGGTAAAGCTAAAACAGGGATGGACTACGAGAGCAATGAAAGAGATATCTTGATAGAGGGAGACATCATGGGTTTAGGGAGAAACCTGGTGCTAGGGAAGTTGCCAGGAATCCACAAAGAAGACCCATCTTAAACTACTAGTAATAGTGGAGAAGATGCCTAAATTTGCCTACCCTGGTGAATACCTTGTCTGTAAACTCTTCGGAGCTCAGGTCAGCTGTCTCTGTGAATTCCCTTGTACTGTTCTTGACTACCACCCTTCATACAATCCTTCCTCCCTCCCTTCAACAGGTTCATCCATATTGGTGACTCTAATTGTCATCATAGAGCTTCATTCAGTAACTTATGGAAGCAGATACAGAGATCCAAAGCCAAGGGCCAGGCAGAGCTTCACAAGTCCAGTTGAAGAAAGAGAAAACAGGGATTATATGAGCAAGGAAGGTCAAGATCATGATGGGAAAATCTACAGAGACTGCTGAATCAAGCTGATGGGAACTCACAAATTGAGCATGCATGGATACCAGACTAGACCCCCTGCATACAGTAGACATTGTGTAGCTTGTATTGTATAAGGGGCCCCTGGCAGTCAGATCAGGATCTATCCCCTGGTACATAAGCTGACATTTTAGAGTCCATTACCTATGGAGGGAAGCTTTGCGCAGCCTTGATGCAGTGGGGAGGACCTTGTACCTGCCTCAACTGAATGTACCAAGCTTTGCTGAATCCCATGGGAGGCCTTACCTTTTCAGAGAAGAGAATGGAGAGGGGAAGGCTGGGGGTAGCAGGAGGCGGGATGAGAGGGAAAAACCTGTGATTGGTAAGTAAAATGAATTTTAAAAATCTTTTAAAAATGTAAGAGCTAGTTAGTAATAAGCCTGAACTAAGGACTGAGCATTTATAATTAATATAAGCCTCAATGTGCTTATTTGAAAGAGGCTGTAGGACAAAAAAACTCCACCTACACTCGATAGTTGCCTTCATACATGAAAGAGAAAAATACATTTTAGGTATCAATAACTAATAAGTTAATATTTATCTCCATAAAGAAACATGAGTTCTGAAAGGAGAAGGGTCCTTCCTGTTTAGGGCCATGTAACTATCAACTGCAAACTTCAATTTATTATTTTTATTTCATATTCTATACATACTTGCATAATGACTAGTTTTGGTATGTTACTGATTTATTACTGATTATTATAATAATTTGATGTGGTAGACATTATATACTTTTTTATTTAAAATTTTATTTATAGGTGAGACTATGTCTTGTCACACGGAGTATGTGGAGGTCCAATCAGAAAATCTGAAGGCAAATGGATGGATTTGGAGAATATCCCCTGAGTGAGACATCACAAACCCAGAAAGATAAGCAGGGGATATACTCACTCATTAGTGGACTCTAAACATAAAGCAAAGCATTCCCAAGCTGCAAACCACAAACTCTGAACAGTTTGGGATCTGAAACACCTTAGAGTAGCACCTTGGAGCCCACTCCCTCTAGAGGAACACCTAACCCAGTCTTGATGTTGGGGTGAGGAAACTGGATCTGCCAGGAGTGGATGCTGAACTGAGCAATATTGGCACCTTGGGACTTCCTGCCCATGCTGTGGAGGAGATGGGGAGATGTGGAGAAGAGAGAGTGACTGGAGGGGGTGGGAGGGGGAAGGGAATTTGAACAAGGGGATATGCATGGATAAAAAGTGAGACTTTATTCAAAAATTAAATAAATTAAAAATGAAGAAAGTTTGCAAGAATCAGTTCTCTCCAATATACAGGTTCTGGAGATCAAACTCAGGCCATCAGTCTTGATCGCAAGCATCTTAAACACTAAGTCACCTTAGAGGCCTGATATTATGATATATTTTTCACTTTTGTGTTCCAGAAAATTCAGGTTATTTACCAAAAGCCATTTGAACCTGCATCTATTTGAGTCCACAATAAATTCTCTTCATACTGTTTTGTTGTCCCTTAGATGTTGGTGAAGTATACAGCGCAACTGTCCAGCAAACAGTAGTTTTTCAAAACAAGTAATTTCCCCTGCCTGTATCCAGAGGGATAGTGATTGTCTTTATCTCCAACCAGAAGAAACACTCTGTGAGCTGAATGCTTCTTTTCACCAGATCAATAAAGTCCTTTCTCATAAACCGTAGCCTGGTCCTTGGAAACACTTCTCGTAGAATGAATTTCTCACCACAAAGACATTCCTCATGAAAGGATCTATTAAATACATGAACAATACCCAGAGTTTGTATTTTCTTAAAGAAAAAAATTCTAGGCATATGAATACCAGAGTCTAAAAGCAACAATTTTGGGAAACATTTGATAATAATGTTAGTTTCAGAAACAAAGCAAAGGAACTTGAGAGGAACTTAAAATCTTCATGTTCTTACTTTTTCACAATTCTTTTCTCTTATTCCTGGACTTGTGTATGACTAGACCCTTTCTGACCACTTAAGAAGTAACACATTTCCACAATTAGTACTACACAGACATTGCTACTCATGAAGCACAGATTTGCAGCTATTTTCATTTGTTTTTCCTTGAGGCAACCAGTGGACAAATATGAGGCAAGCATGAAATATTTACACAGAGGGAGGAATTTAGAAGCAGACTCTAGAGAGAGTGAAAACTGTCACTTTCTTCAGGCCTTGTCCATTCATGAAGCCTCTCCAAATGGTTCTGAAAACAATCTCCAGGGAAATGTAGAAGTAGTGGATTAATTTATACCTACTAGCAAGTAATCACTACTTGCTTCTCTACCCCCTGCATAAGAACACTGAGAAATTACCTTTAATTCCCACCAAAATGGATACACTGGCTGACACTTGGAATTACCTGGGAAGGTAGCAGCCCAACCTGAAATTGCTCTTTCCCTTCTTCAGGATGTATCTCACTCAGCTCCAGGGTCAGAGTAAGGACAAGTTTATATTCCATAGCTCTTACAATCTTAATGACAGACACTCAGGAACCTTAATGGTGGCCTTGTTCCTGGGCACTGTGAACACCTGCTTCACTCCTAGGACAAAAAGAACAGAGTCTATCATGGAGAAGGCAACCAGAAACCTCAGTATTTTAGGAGCAGAAAAGTAAAGAATAGGTTCAAAATACATCCAGAGAGGCCCAGAGTTCAGAAGCACACCTGTAAATACCTGTGCTAGATGTTTGATCTATCATGAACTCACTATACAACTTGACAAGATCCTGAACTTTTTATAAGTTTTAATAACAGGGTTATAACTGTAGTTAAAATTAGGCTAAAATTCACTATAGCTCAGGCTTGCCTAAACTCTGTGTCTATGGCAATACATCCATTAGATATTCTACTGTAGTTAAAACTAGGCTAAAATTCACTATATAGCTCAGGCTTTCCTCAAACTCTGTGGCTATGGCAATACATTCATTAGATATTCTAAGACAAACTCGATTTCAGGTACTACATCCTAGTTCTCTGTAAATTGTTATAAAATAATTTCTGGCTATCCTTATTTTGCCTTTCAAAATACTTCAACACAGGGCTGGAGAGACTGTTCAATCTATAGTAACACATTAATATTGCAGAGGACCTGAGTTCTCATTACTTATGCTAAGTGACTAAAACCACCTGCAATTCAAGTGCCAAAGAATCCAACACCTTCTTCTGACTTCCATAGGAACCTGCATACACTTGCATATACACACACTCAGCGATATATACATGTGTACATAACAAAAAGTAAAATAAAAATCTTTTTTAAAAAGTACATTGACAATCACTACTCACATAAAGAAGTATGATAAAAGTCATTTGATAGACTGTAGTCCTGAAAATTGGTTCAGAAATTATAGTCAATATTCTCCAACTTCCTTGCAGTACATATCTCACAACATGATACTTCCTCTCCCTCATTCTTTCACACAATAAGTATTTACTTGCCAGACGAATTATGTCACAAAAGGAAATGTGTGCAATAGGAGAGTCAGAAAGACAAATCATAATACAGTTATAGACAAGGTCCTTTGCTAACTTAAAAGTATAGAACAGCCAGGTAATTATGCCTAAGGATAATGAGAAATGCTTAACACCTGAACATGAATTTAAATTATAATTATAAAGGACAAGTCTGGTTGGATTTAAGATATATTCTACAAGATGCAATTCATGCCTCAGGTGGCCAAGAACCTGATAATGGGTATTCCATGAGCACTGGGGAATATTAAATATTACTGTCCTGCTAAAGGAACACAACAATAAAATGACTCCTAGCAACACCCTACTGACTCATTCATTGATCAGTGTCTCACTCAGCCAACATCAGAGAAGCTTCTTACAATAGATGCTAAGTAACACAGAGACCCACAACTGGACAATGTGAAGAGAGTGAGAGACTTTAGAACACTCAGTCCCAAATGGGTTATGTCTTCATCAAACCTCTCCCCTCAGGGCTTAGCGAACTATGTAGATAAGCAAGGTGGGAAGATTGTCAGAGCCAGAAGGGATAAATGACACCAAGGAAACAGAGTATTCCAAATACAACAGGCCTGATGCATATCTGAATTCACAGAGACTCTAGCAGTATGCATAAGTTCTGCACAAGTTCAAGCCAGATGGTGTCCCAGGGCTGAAAGAAGGTAAGTATTCACAAGCTCTCATTCCTAACCAAGAAGCTATCTGCAATGGATACCCATTTGAAAAGGAAAAAATAGTTTTCTCCAATGGAGTCTCACTGGATAAAAAGAACACACTTAAGGGTAGGCACTATGCCCAGCAGTAGATGATCAACACAAAATGAACTCAATGATATTTGAGTAGATTCTGTTTCATAATACTTGAGACTTCTTATTTAAATCTTACTAGTCCTTTGCTTGTATATAATGGTTTCTGATTTCATGGTTTTGTGGGTTTCATTGGTGTGTATGTGTTTCTTGTAGTTTTTCTTTGTTTTGTATTTTTTTATTCTTCTTTTGTAATTTTATTTGCCTATGTGTTTGTTTTCCTAAATAGAGAAAGAAGGCATGAAGTTAGATGTATGGGAAGATGGAGAGGATCTGAGAGAAGATAGGGGACTGGAAACTAATCAGAACATATTGTATAAAGAAAGAAACTTTATTTTCAGTAAAAAATAAAAATAAAAAATAAAATAAATAACATGTAAACAATGTTCACAACTTTGTTAAAAAGTTACTGCTATAAATTTGACAAAGCATATTTGTGTATTTCCTATTAGTAGCATGGAAAATTTGAGACTAGGTATTTATGTAGAAAAGAGAATTATTTAGTTCACAGTTTTGGAGGTTGAAAGTCCAATCAGCATAGTGCTGATTCTAATAAGAAACCCGTTTTATGTGTATTGCTTGTGGCAAATAGCATATGGTAGAAATACATGCAAAAGTAGTGATTATCTGAAAATTTAGAAAGCAAGAGGAAGGTGGGATGGAGTGAGGAGCAGGCCTGTATTACTAATATCAGCCCTTACATGATGACTGATTCAGAAGAGCTGACTTGATTTTTTTTTGATGACACCACCCTACTGACCTCAGTTCTCTTTTTAAAAATATGACCGTCTCAACACAGCCACTCTGAATATTAGACTTCCAGTGGATAGGCCCTCGGGGGACACAATATATAGCAGTACTTATCTATTCTATTGTTTATTTCCATTTGACGGTGTACATAATATTTCATTTAATATTTTGATTTTCTAGAAAGCATAAAAATTTCTCCTTATAAAATAAGAAATCAACCCTCATACCTTTATTTCTTAAAAAGTATTTCTTACAATCATTTAATGACTAGTTTCTAAATATTGCCACCTATTCATAAAATGACTTTAAAGGCATATTATACATATACCACACATAGACATATTCTAGATAACTACAAATATTATGTACAAGTTCTTGAATATGGTGTATAGTAAATATCCACATACGCACAAGCATACATATATGGGCAGTAAGCACCATGACGACTGTCAAACATGCTTGAACACAGTGCATAATTTGGGGCATAATAAACATTGAAGTTGATTGTGAAATTCTGGTTTGAGCTTTTTTAAAGTCAACAAAATTTTTAGAAAAATATCTGATGCTTTTGTTCTTTATAATTTCATTTTAAGAAGTATTAATTTAATTTCTTTTTAACTTACCATCTACTAATTCAGTAAAGATGGTCATTTTTATTAGCTTTAATTGTGCATCCTGTTTTTCAGCTTAGGAAAAGATTTCCTTATTTATGCATTTGACCACTCACTGTAGCTCTGTCCCAGCTTACTGCTTTAGCAGACACATACCATTTCTCACAGAGGGCTGAGAAAGGCAAAGTGAACAACTCATAGAAATCCATCTCAGTTTCTGAGAACAGCTAATCCCTAGGCATGCTTTGCTTCAGGGGGAGGTGTATCAGGCACTCCCTACACTGAAACTTAAACATGAAGCCAGAAATGGCCCACAGCAAACTAAAACTATGGAAAATATAACAATGTTTCAGTTAAACAAAAACTAGCAAATTAACAGTGGAGTAAAACATCTCCTAGACAATTCGATAGCACTAACTAATGATCTCTGAATTTTTATTTCTCTCTTCTTGAGGCTAATCTGGATCCAAACTTGAAGTATGGTCAGAAAATAGGTAATTTCTGGTTAATATGCAAGAGCTAAGCACCTTCTTTAGTCAAGAGAGCTTATAAAGAAGGAAGACTCCAAGGACACATTCATCTCTGCTTCACCAAGATAGAGTTTGTTTGTCCTTCAAGTTCTGGCCAGCTCACAATTCACGTTTGTTCGAAAACAGGCAGCTATACATTTTCCATATGAATTCCAACTAGCCACTGTTGATTTGCATCCCCTCCCTCATCACCAGTCCTCCCAGTTCCTCTGAGGTTAGCTGACCAGCAGCTGCGAAGAAACCTTTTCTTCATGAATGCATAATTGGTCATTGATGAATGAACAGGCACTCACTCAGTCTACCTGACCTAGGGGGGAAAAAAATCCCTGACCATCATCCCAGATGTCCATGTTGGTCAACACAATCTCCATATAATTTATAAGGTATTAAATATCAAAAATAATGGATCTTTTCAGTTAGCATCTTGGCAGATGATGATAGCAGTGCATTTTATTTGAGAAGCCAGCACAGACTTCTCCCAGTAAAACTGCAAACAGAAAACTGTGAGCATTGGCCCCAGATCCTCCTAGAAAAAGGCTGCCATTATACTCCATTACAGTTGAGGCTATGTATGTGCCTCCTGGATGGCATCCAATTACATAGCACTTTCCCCTCCCTTCTTGCTTGCTTTTACTTTTTCTTCCTTTTTAGTAAAAACATGTTCTCTGAATGGCTAGACAGTGGTTTATAGTAAAGAAATAGCTTGCAAATCAACTAGAGGAATGTGTGCTAAAAGGAATAGGAGCTTTTCAGAATTACCAGTAACAAGATACTTCTTTGTAGTTAACTTTATGTGCTATGTGAGTTGCCATATGGACTGAAGGTTCCAGTCTAATATATAACTCCAAGTGCCAGTGAGTGCCAGGAAAGACAAATTAAATGAGGGGAAACTGTGAAAAGAAAGGTGGAGTTATTTACTTGGGATCTGAATACAGCTTAAGAGTTTTAAATATACTCAAGAGGTGTCTTTCTTTGGAGTTCTTCTCTTAACATATTATTTGAAGACCCCTGTATTGTGCAGAAAAAAAAAAACACCAAGAAAGGTGACTGATGAAAGCAATTTATTTACAAAATGAAGCTGTCAACTGGATTGCAAAACAAAGATTTTGTTCTTCTACATTCAGGTTCTCAGGCATGAAGGAGTTGGAAATAATGTTGCATTCTGAAGGAAAAACTTTTTTCTTCAATTTATTCAATGGGGTGTATAGTGAGGGCTCAAACGTCATAGAGACCTGACTTCTTCTAGACTTTCCACTTTTATTCATTTCAAAAGTGTGGCTTGAGCATCTATTTTTACTGGAAAATTGCATAGACAACCAGTAAAAAAGAGTATCAGAGAGAAAAAGACTATCAAAGAACAATATAAAAAAATCAACATTATAGTTATCATTTTAGTTAAGGCGTCTTTTTTTTACTTTGCAATATATTTATTATTTGGTGATTTTACATCATGCACCCCATCAAACTCAGTTATCAATAATCAAGAAGGCATGTCCAAAAAGGTGGCATTTGAGTCTGAATGATGAGAATCTTCCACATATATAGGCCTGGTGGAAAAGCATTCTAAGCAAAAGCAATACAAAGGGACTAGACCAATTTTTTTGTAACTGTTGAGATTTGCTTTGTGACCAAGTATGTGGTCAATTTTAAGAAAGGTTCCATGAGGTGCTGATAAGAAGGTATATTCTTTTGTGTTTGGGTGAATTGTTCTATAGATGTCTTTTAAGTCCATTTGAAAACATCTGTTAGATTCCTTAAGTGTCTGGTGAGAGTGGGGTGTTGAAGCCTTTCACTATTAGTGTGGGGGGTTGATGTGTGATTTAAGCTTTAGTAATGTTTCCTTTACAAATGTGAGCCCTTGTATTTGGGGTATAAATACTCAGATTTCACCTTGAGTTCATTTTTCAATGTTCTTCTCCATCTCTTTTGATTGATTCTAGTTTCAAGTCTTTTTTTTTTTTTTTGTTAGATATTAGGATAGCTACATCAGATTGCTTCTTAACTCTTTTTCCAACTCCTTCTTTTGAAGTAGGGTCTGTCTTTGAAGTTGATGTGTGTTTCTTGTATGCAGCAGAAGGATGGATCCTGATTCTGTATCCATCCTGTTAGCCTATGTCTTTTTATAGGTAAATTGTGTTCATTGACAGTAAGGGATATTAATAACCAGTGATTGTTAATTCCTGTTATTTTTGTTTTGTTTTGTTGGTGATGGACAGACTAAATGGAGGAGGTGGTTTAGGGATGGGATAGAGGGCTAGTGAGAAAACTGGAGCCAAGGATGACCCTAGTTAAGACTCCTAGCAATACTGGAGAGGATGCCTGAACTGACCTTGTTCTGTAATCAGATTGGTGACTGCCATAATTATCATCACAGAGCCTTTATCCAGGAACTATGGAAAAGATGCAAATATTAACAGCCAATCACTGGGCTAAGCTCTATGAGTCCTCCAGAAGAAAGGAAGGAGGATTGTGTGAACAGGAGGTATCAACAGCATGATGGAGGAACCTACAAAGACAGCTAATCTGAGCTCCTGGGAGTCCATGAACACTGGACCAACAGTTAGGGAGCCTGCATTGGACTGACCTAGGCACTCTGCATGTTTGTAACAGTTGTGTAGCTTGGTCTGTTTGTTAGGCTCCTAGCAGTGATATTAGGACCTGTCCCTGACACTTATCTGGCTTTTGGGAATCTGTTCTCACATGCTTGATTTTCTTTCCCAACCTTTATAAGGGAAGAGGAGCATGGTCCTACCTTAACTTGATATGCCATGATATATTCAAGCCCATGGGAGGCTTGCCCATTTCTGGATGGAGACAAAGGAAGAGTGGGTGGATGGGGAAGAGGTAAATGGGAGCAAGGGGGGGGGATTGGAGGAGAATAGGGAGAAGAAACTGGCCAGTATGTAAAAAAAGAAAAAATGTTAATAAAAAATAAAATCCAAAGACAGGGGACACTAGAGCAAGGATGACTTTCATTCTAATGAACAGAATAGCAAGACAATTTGTGTATATAGGCTTAAGGGTAAAGACAATGATGGTAAGACAAAAGATTTAACTAAAGGTTCACTCATGCCTGATAGTGGGATTCTTCTCTAGCACTAATTTGCTAGCTGTTAAGTAAAACTTTGGACATGTTCCTTAACTCCAAGTGTTTTCTGTTTCTCACTTAAAGAAAGAATAAAAGTACCTACTTCATAATGCTGTAGTAAAGTTTAAAGCAGATAATATATTTAATGCAATCCCTAATGTATGTTTTGTGCATTCAGTAAATCTTAGCTATTAATGGTTTCTATTAGAAAAAGGCTCTCTACATGTCTTACTCAGGCTTAGTATCCAATGGCTCTGTTTAGGTCCTGTTTCTGCAATGTATTAACTGTAAGACAAGTTACTTAGGTTCCTTAAGCCATAGTTTTTCATAAATAACAATAACAGCATTGATAAATACATTCAAAATTTTCTGTATGCTGCTTTCAGACATATGTAGACACCTTAAGCATATGAATATTGTCATTACCATTCAAACTCATTCTGTCTTCCTGTATAAGGAATAAACATCTATTTTTGTGAAATATTTTCAAAAAAAGTTGGAAAGATCTTTTAACTCTCTGCTTAATGGCTAAAATTCCACCACTAAAAACTTATTTCTGTTGAACATAATGGCACATACCAATAATCTTACCAAGTGGAAGGCTAAAGCGAAAGGTCTGTGAGTTTGAGTTCAGCATGGGACATGTAGTGAATTCCTGCCTTAGAAGACAAATTTCTTTTAGGATATCACTTTTTCTTACTGCTGAGTAGTACCACAGTTTGTTAATCCATTCTTCAGTTGAAGGGCATCTAGGTTGTTTCCAGGTTCTTGCTATTACGAATAATGCTGCTATGAACATAGTTGAGCTAATGCCTTTGGAGTGTCAATGTGCATCTTTAGGGTGTATGCCCAATAGTGGTATTGCTGTATCTTTGTACTAATGAGTGAGTACATCCCCTGCTTATCTTTCTGGGTTTGTGATACCTCACTCAGGAGGATATTCTCCAAATCCATCCATTTGCCTGCAAATTTTAGGATATTAGTTTTTCTTACTGCTGAGTAGTACTCCATTGTGTAGATGTACCACAGTTTGTTAATCCATTCTTCAGTTGAGGGGCATCTAGGTTGTTTCCAGGTTCTTGCTATTATGAATAATGCTACTATGAACATGGTTAAACTAATGCTTTTGGGGTGTGAATGTGCATGCTGAACTAAGCCACCTCGGAACCTTGGGACCTCCTGCCCTTGCTGCAAAGGAGACAATGTGATGGAGAGAAGAGAGAGTGACTGGGAGGGGTGAGAGGGGGATAGGAGTTAGAACAAGGGAATACATGGATAAAAATGAGACTTTATTCATAATAATAAACCAAGTGTCTTAAAATGCATAGCTATGGATGGATGTAGAGTACATGCTTAACTGATATTCAGAACTGTGATTATATCAGATTCTCATCTTTTGGTGTTCTGAGTCTCTTTTTTCACCAAAAGAAAGTGGCCTCCCTCATAGGACTGACGGAACGTTATAAAGTGCTTAATATAATATCTGACATGTATTGAACACCACCATCCATATAACCCCAACTTGATAAGCACTATTAGTTCTGACTCATCATGCATAAGCTCAGAGTTTCAATATTAGAACCATCTGGGACTCAGAGGTGATTTAGTCCAGCCTGATCATTTTACTAATAGAGAAATTCAGATGCAAAGTAGAGGAAATATTTGACTAAGTGAATTAGAGAGTTGAATATAAAAATAACTTAGCTAGCATTCAGATCATTCTCTGAGAGCATATTTTACTGAAAAGGAATGGGGACATAAACAGTCAACGTGAACAGACTCAGCTGTCCATAGCTTCATAAGAAACTTCCAAACAAACATTGACTATTGTGAATAGTGCCACAATCAATCTGGATGCATAAGTATTTCTTCTGAATGCTGAACTGTCTTCTTTCAGTTATGCTAGATTATGTGACAGCTCTGGATTTCTCGGCCAAAAGTGATCAGAGACTGTCAAAAGGCTCTATTCCTGTCTTTGATGACATCTAGTCAGAAATATCAAAATTCTTCCCTTCAAAACCTTTAGATTTGAGTTTTGATATGCTTGAAGAGTACTCTTGTACTAGTTTCTGATTCTCAATGAAAGAAAAAAACTGGAAAAGCCATTATAGCTGGGCATGTGTGTGCCTATGTTTTGTCCACCATAGGAATCTATTTTATTGCATTCCCCTTCAACCATTCTAACAACCTTTTTATCACAGCATGGCTATTGAAACTTAATTCCTTACAGTCCATGCTTATATCAATAATTATTTGTTTATTAGAAAATTAGAAGTGTCATGATAAAAGAAAGGATGTACTGTTGAAACCTTAACAACTGAAGCTCAACAGATGCATTGCTATTTACTGTCATTTCTCCCCCATCACCTCATTGGCACATTTTTTACAGATGCCCTTTCTAAAATGCAACAAAAAGAAAGAATAAAGCCAATAGGAGACAAAGAAGGGACAATCATTCAAAAACCACTGTCACTACACTAATAGGGTTTCATGGATCATTCTGTTACAAGGCAAAAAAGCAGTATTTCTGTAGATGAAATATTGGAGCACATAAACACCCCAGGAAAAATGAGTAATTGCATGAAACTTGAGCAGTCATACTAACACATGGCATAGAGGCTTAGAAGCAGAAAAACAAAGAAGGAAACAGTAAACCAAATAGCTCTGTCACCATGGTTTCTGAGGACTTGACTTTGGTCATTAAAAGAAAACTTCCTTCCACTTTAAATGCTGCCTAGGTTTGGTCTTGCTGTTCATGAGGTCAAAAAAGAGATTGTTTTCTATCATTTCATGGGACCAATGCTCAATGAGGACTTGTAGTAATGACATTTTTTTCCATGAATGTAAAGGAAACTAATGCAAACACTAGAAATTCCCTGTGCTACCACCCTAGAACTACCATCCACTCTAGCTATCAATCTTTCAGCCTCCTCACTCTACTCTCAATTCTCAGGTTATAAAGCTCATCAAACCCTAGAAATCAGATTCAAAATACAGCTTGAATGGTCTGGAGGCTTAGTATTTAAGAGCACTTGGTGTTCTGCCAGAGGATCCAAGTTCAGCTCCCAATACCCACAAAGAGTAGGTCATAACTATCTAGATGCCCAGCTCTAAGAGATCTGATATCTCCTGGCCTCTGTTGGGATACCACAACATGTGACATGTACACATACTACTAACACATACACTGACATATAAATGATTATTTTTAAAGTCAGCTTGGCTTGAAACCACAAGTATAGTCAGATATTCTTTGGTATTCTCTGGGAGGGAATTGGTTACAGAATACTACATGTATAGTAAAATCTAAGTATATTCAAGCCCTTACTTAGTATTTTGGTTTGATTCACACTCATTCTACAGCATATTTAAAATCATGTATTTCCAAAGACAGTGTAAATGCTACATAATCTTCATACTTTATTGTTGCAAAACAGTGATCAAAATGTATGTTTTTAGTGCAGATTCAACTATTTTCCAATATATTTCATATAATATAAGTTGAATATATGGGAGTGGAACCATGTTTAGAAGGCCAATTATTAAAAGTCAGAAAAGTCAATGAAGGAGAGAGTAAATATTTTACAATGATGACTAAAAAGTCATCCAAGAATTTATCATTTGTCAGTTCTGTATCAGTCTTCAGGCAGCCTAAAAAAATAAAGATCTTAAATAACT
>PVIH01018665.1:0-37782 GCA_004025045.1 Sigmodon hispidus
TGTGTGTGTGTGTGTGTGTGTGTGTGTGTGTGTGTGTGTGTGTGTGTTGGTCTTTGAATTTAGAGACAGGATATATAGCATGTGACTTCTAAGACATAACATTTGTGCTTTACAAAAGGACATTTAGTAAAATGAGATAGTCAATATACAATGCAGGGGAACATTTTGACCTAAACACCTGGTGCTTACTGTCCTCTCTATCCTTTGTAGTTTTCACAAGGATTCATATTTGGAAATGTAGTGCCTGAGGAGCAGCAATACAATGCTCTCAGAGCATGAGAAATCTGTTTCTTCAACAGCTTCCATGCCCTGACTAGTGTGTTCTTCAGGCAGGGGCGTGGCCGCAAAGAGCTGGAGGCAAGCTAGGGCATGTTTATATATTAACAGTAACTGCTGGTCTAGTAGCACTGATTATAATACAGAAGAAATATGGGTCATCTTTGGGAGTTCTTAGTCTCATTAATAAATTTTAAAATGGACTTAATGAGAAACTTGAGGACAATTTTATTAGCGTTTAAAAATCGCTTTCCAAGGTAGGCAAGCTGTCAGCTTCAGTAGCTTCCTGGAAGAGGAGAAAGGGGAAGAGGAAAAGTGATGACATTTAACTTCACCTTGAGGTTAAACACGCGGCAGATAAACAGCCCTGTGGCAGAGAGGGAGACTTTAGAGAAAGAATACTCCTGGAGAAAAGACCAGTGTGTTCATAGAAGCATGCTTCAAAGAGAGATCAAAAGAAGAAAAGGAAAAGTTAAGTTAGAAAAGCAGGTGAATTTAGGACTGGTCCATGTCTGCATTCCATAAACTTCTACAGTAGGGATGAGGATTCTGAGAAGGTAAATTACAGCATCACATTAAAGAACTAATTATTCTGCCTTTGTTTAGCAGGACTTAAGGGGAGTCCACCTGCATAGGGGTGGTTCCTTAAACCAAGGTGATTGACTCAGTCCAACTGGAATGTTGGGTCTCGCCCCAGACCAGAGGTTCCATGACCACCATTTTACCTTTTTTTTGGCCCTAAGAATTATGTTATAATTAAGTGTGTTCTTTCAAATTCTGGCTTGACCCAACATTCTGTCTTTCCATTATGTGCTAATTGTGTGAGTTGATGTCTCAACAATTTGAGGTCTCCTCGCTATTGTTTCTATGTGAAAACTTTTGCACCTTATGAAAATGTAACTATTCAAGTCATTGTGCCTCAGAGAAGATAAACACAGTTTTTTCTAAGCAAAAGGATCCTTGTTAACTTGACATTACCTTTAACCCTAGAACAGGAGGTAGAGATGAAGGAAGAGGGAGAGGTATATGGGAAGAGAAAAGAGAGCACAGGGGGAAAGAGAGAGCCAGAACTGTAGGTACAATGGACAGAACTTTAAGCTTAATCAGAACACCAGCATGGCCTAACAAATTCCTTATCAGTGGTCTCCATGCCATCTGTAGCTTCTCTTCCAGGGACTCCCAGACTGCACAGCACAGGCTCCATTGAGTTTTCTTTCTCATTCTGGTGTTTCCTTTCATCACAGTCAAGATGATAGAGAACTCAAATATTTAGATTGCTGTGCCCCACTGATGCTTTTGAGATATTGGTGCAGTCATATGTCTTATAGCCGTTGGTTCCTAGTAAATGGTTTATGGCTGCTATGGTTTATTGATAATTTTTCCCTGTTTGAAGTAGACTGACTGTGTGCTTCTTTAGATAAATCAAAGTCTTTCCTTCATGGTAAGAGATTGGTCATTGTCTATTCACAAAGAGAAGAGACAAAAAGGTTGATGTCATAATGGATGTATAAAGATCAAATCCTTTATTTTCTATCTTTTGCTCAAAACTTCCTAATTCATTAATTGTGAGTTCAGTTCAGTAAGCATTGGATGAATACTAGTAGTTTTTTGTTTTTTTTAAAGCTTAATCACTAGTTGTTTTATTTGGTATTATTATTATCAAAAAGTAATTTTTTATTTTGATTTATTTATAAAGTCCTTTTTCCTATGTATCCCCTTACTCTCCCTCCCTTCCCCCTCCCAACCCCTCCCAGTCAGCCTTCAGCCTCCCTCCTCCCCATTCCCCCATTCTCTCCCCCAAAAGGGCAAGAAGTCCCAAGATGGATTAGCTCAACATTCACTTCAAGCAGGTTCAATTTCCTCATCCTAATGTCAAGACTGGGTTAGGTGTTCCTCTGGAGGGAATGAGCTCCGAAGTGCTAGTCCATGCATAGAAACACAGCCGTTAAAGGCTAGGCTCACAACCAAAAATAGAAGTTTATATTTTATACTAGTATCACTACTAATATAAATACTAGTAGTTTCTACAGACAACAAAATAAAGTCCTTGCCCTAAGAGAGCTTAATGCCTATAAAAGAAGGTAATAATGTGAACAAGTCAGATAGCCTGAACAGATGGTCAGGACTTAAGAGTGTTTACTATTCTTGTAAAAGACTTGGGTTCTGTTCCCAGCCCCTACATGTTATCTCTCACCCACTCATAATTTTAGTTCCAGGGATCCAATGCCTTTTTCTGACCTCTGCAGTCTCCTGCCTAGATGTGGTTCATATACATTTGTGGTACACACACACACACACACACACACACACACACACACACCACTTATTTTTTTTTAAAGAAAAGTTTAAGCAAGACAGTGGTTGCTGAATGGCAGAGAGTGCTAGAATAGAGGAATGACTAATTACAGTAATTGAAAACATTCTGTGGTAGTATGTTCCAGGCCAACACACTGGCACCATTTTTTTCATAGCTATGTTGACACACATCCTATTTGATCTGATAAATGTTCCCAATGTAGTTGCCTCTTTGGTAGAAATGAGAGGATGTCCTTCCAGGATGAAGAGAGAAGAGAGAAGCTCAAGGTGAATGGAGAGTCTAGGAAGGAAGTAGGGAGCCTTGGAAAAAGCATTGCCCAGTATCCAAGAACAGAAATATTTACACCTTGTGTTTCTCATAAAATCACAGCTTATAATGGAATTGGCAAAGATATAAGAGCTCATCTCACTCAACCAACAGAATGCCTGGATCCCCCTTGATACTGTCATTGCAAACAGAAGCCCACAAAGGAAATAAAGTTTTGTGATTAAAAAATTGAATTTAAGTTGAATCCTCAGAAATTTTACCCCTCTCTCTGCTGGAGCAAATATACAGCCTCACACATGTTAAAAATATTGAAACATTGGTTTGGGGGCACTTGAAAACTAACGGTAAAGATTTGGAAATAACAATGCCCAAAATCTCTAAGAAAATATGATACAATTTGAGAGAATAATTTTGTGATAATTTGCATAGACTATATAAAAAGATATAAAGACAGTAGAGAATGCAGATAAAAACTTGGTAGGAGTTAGATCATAAAGATTTTTGAGCATCAGGCCAACAAATACAAAGATTATCCAATAGTAAATATTGCGGGGGGTTGGCAATTTAAGAGCATGGGAGAAGAAGAAGTTATTAAAAATGGATTTTGAAGACAGGGTTGGAAGGCACACCTTGTGTCCTAAACTAGGTCTTCTCATCCATCCTCAATAAGCCAATTAAAAGAGTCAAATTCATAATAGAAAGTATAAAGGGGAAACTTATTCAATATGGCCAATATTGGGAAAAGGAACAAAGAGATTCAGGAGTCAGTGCCCGATCCCAGCCAAGTTCATCTTTTGGTCCTAAAGTAAGATTAAAGTTTAAATAGAGCAGTTGTTCTCAACCTGTGGGATGAAAACACAAGGGTCACCTAAGGCCATCAGAAAACACGGATATCTACATTACAATTCATAACAGTAGAAAAATTATAGTTATGGAGTAGCAATAAAAATAACTTGATGGTTGGGGGTCACCATGATGTGAAGAACTGTATTAAAGGGTCACAGAATTAGAAAAGTTGGGAACCACTGAAACAGAAGGAAAGAGAAGGATATGTACATAAGCAGTCCCAGTGAAGATATGGTCCTACTCACCTCTGATGCATCAATGTCTAGGCTACAAATTCCCCTCTGGCTAAGGCATTTCCTCCTCCCAGCATGAGATGCCTGAGGAAATTCTCATTTGGGGGGGTTCCATTGTTTCAACAGTCTGATAATCATGTTGAGAGATACAAGCATTACTTTAGAATATCTTCGTCCCTCCTAGGTCTATTACACTAAACTGAGAGTAGATTATAAAACATTGCAATCTCTTTGAGGAAAGGATAGGAACTCCTTTTCAGTTGGGCCAGAAAACTGCAAATAGCAAAGAGATAGCTTCATAACTTCTAGAAGTGGGACCTGGTGAATGGTGTGTGTGCGCGTGTGTGTGCGTGTGTGTGTGTGTGTGTGTGTGTGTGTGTGTGTGTGTGTGTGCACGTGCGATGTCCATGTATATTACATAATCAAACGCTGTTTCAAACAAATAAAAACAAACTAAACATCATACAAAAAGATAAGTGCCGTGAATGATAATGCTAGAAAAGAAGCTGTGCTGGCAAAGATAGATTGGCTAATTCAAACAGTAGTAATGTGGAAATGTTGGAATTCTGCAGATCCTGAGCCTAAATATACTTTTTTTTTGGTTAGCTTTAGTCTCCCAAATAGACATTCTTTGCCCACCTCTGTGTCAGAACTAACATCTTGTAACTAATAGATTAACATCCTTTTAGAATCTACTTACTTAGCAGACCAAGAGTTCCCACCATCCCAAAAGCTAAGAATGTCATCTGATAGCATTTGAGGCCTATAGGACAGATTGCCCCATCTTTCTGTAACTGGCTCTCTGGGGTACCCAATATAGTCTTTGCCTTAGTTTATGATGATCTTTGTTTTGCTACTCTAAAACTTCATAAAAGTGCTTTTATATGGGAACCTGGGGTAACATAGTGTGGTGGTTTGAATGACAGGATCCCCCCCATAGCTGACTCATATATTTGAATGCTTTCTCACCAGTTGATGGGCTGTTTGAAAAGGATTACAAGGATTAGGAGGAGTGGCTTTGTTGGAAGAAGTGTGTCACAATTTGCAAAAGCACACACCATGTTCCCCCCTCTCTCCTTTCCTTCCTTTCTTCCTCCCTCTCCCCCTCTCCCCTGCCTGCCTACCTGCCTGTAGATCAGGATGTAAAGCTCTCACCTACTTCTCAAACAGCATGCCTCCCTGTCTGCAGCCATGCTCCCTACCGTTATGATAATAATCTAACCCTCTGAATCTTAAGGAAGCACTCAATTAAATGATTTTCTTTTTTTCTTTTATTGAAAATAGTTTTTCTTTCTTTTATAAGAATTGCCTTGGCCATGTCTCTCCCTAGCAATAGAACTGTAACTAAGACACTTAGCTCCACAATCCTGGGCCTTGGTCACTCAAGCTTTTCTCCAGAATAAACTATCTCTTATTCCCTTTGAGGTAAGAGCCTGTTTTGTATGCATTGACAGTGTCATAGTGAACAAAATCAATCTTAAGACCATCTGTCAAGCAGCATGATAGCATCCCCTAAAACTCAACAATCCTCCATGTGTACTCTGGGCTTTGTGCAACATTCTACCTGTAAAATAATTTCTTTTCACTCTTTGAAATGATTTATTTATTTTCAGAAATAATTATTCTTCATTTGTAATTTTGTATGTGACAATAACTTCTTAAATTTCATTAGCTAATATTGCTCTTCCACAGTTTTATATATCTATACCTATATTTCAGTCACACTCAACCCCACCTGGATTTTGGTGATCATATGGTGGCTAGTACTATGCAGTGTGCTTTATTTAGAAAAAAGGAAAATAATTGTTCTTGTTTGTGCAGAATAAATGGCTCATGACAGACTAAGCAACTTTCATTAGCTTTTTTCCCTTATCATAAAAATAGCTCTGGGTCAAGGTAATTCATCCTTTGAAACACTTTAATCTCACCTAAACCATATTGCTCTCTGAATGAAATACACTCAGAGAAGAGCATCATTCACTCAACTTCTCATGAGCTGTGTGCCTGCTGGTTCAATGAGTAAAGGAGACTGTGTTATAATCAGCAGTAACAGCACTTCTTTCATCTGTTCATATTCAGAATTTCTGCTACAAATAAAATAAAAGCCCCCAGAAGCATCCTCTTTGGGGCTATGAAAATGCATTGTATACATATGCAAATATTGAATAAAATATTTTTAAAGTCACTACCAAATGAAAAATAATGTGATGACAACAGCCAGGGCTGTTACACAGAGAAACCCTGTCTCAACACCCCCTCCAAATCACATCTTTTAGTCAGGTATAGAAGTACAGCAACGGGGCTGGAGAGATGGCTCAGCGGTTAAGAGCACCGGCTGCTCTTCCAGAGGACCCGGGTTCGATTCCCAGCACCCACATGGCAGCTAACAACTGTCTGTAGTTCCAGTTCCAGGCAAAACACCAAGGCAAATAAATAAATAAATAAAGTTTAAAAAAAAAAAAAGAAGTACAGCAACATGAATGAAAAATAAAGTCAATGAGTCAGTGTCAGTGTCTTTCCACTGATAAGTAGGGTCTGACCTCCTGATGTGTCAGATGAACCACTCAGCTTTATGTCATTCATCATTTTCCCCTTACAAATACAAACTTTTCCTGTCTCTCCTTGCAGAGTTAGTGATGTTTCAAGGAATTATTTAACAGTCTTTTAGGTCCTGGTTTGGAAATTTGATGTAAAGGTATCAAACATACAGAAACAGATATGTATAAGAAACAGTCATGAGACACACTGGCTCAGTGGACCCAAACCATAAACAGCCCAGGGTTGTGAATAAGAAAGAAGGGAGTAACTTTCCACTTTCTTATCTCTGAGTATATATACTCAAGCCCTAAAGCCCAAACAAATGCTATCTGCTGTGCTCTCTAACCTGCCCACCAGCATACCAGATGAGTATTTAGTGGAGGCATCAAAGTAAGACCACTTGACATTTCACTATATTTCCTATTTCAGTTGGATCCTCACTCTGAGTTCATTAATAGGGCTTCCATGAGGTCATTTTTTGGGACAATTTGACCTAGTAAAAAGATCAACCAGCATGAACTTAATGACCTGTTTCTTCTCAAGAAACCCACTTTACTATCTGAACCTTAAAAACCTTACTCATAACAGAGTAATTTCCCCATCTGTTATAATTAGTGTGGTCTAGTCAAAGCCCTAATACCAGAGGCAGATAGAACTCAACCTGCTCTGGTCAAGACAGCCCTAAAGGACCTGGACTCTCCCATGCTGGGCCTCTGCTCCTTTTTGGCCCTGGGAAAGTAGACTATCTTCTGACTCAACAAACAGAACCCCTAAGGAGAAGCCAGGACACGGAATATCTACTTTTATTTAACCAATAACTGACTGAAATCCTCCCTGAAGTCATAGCACAGCAGGCTAAGAATTTGATAGATAATGAAACTGAATATTATTCTCTATGAAAAAGATCATTTTCCAGAATTCTTGTTAGCAATCCATGTGAATGCAGAATTAAAAAGTACCCTTTCTGTTTTCTTTATACAAAAGTGTGCTACATCTTGATTTTATTGCTATAGATGGCATAAAATAATATAAAATACAGTTTAATATTTTAACATATATTTTACTATTTTAAAAATACAAATAGTATAGAACATACAAGAGAGGACTGTCTCCACTCATACCTGACACTCTTAGTAAGTGTCCTTTCAGAATTCTGCCACAACACATATGCACATATATCATTATAGTTATTTTTCTATTCACATGGCAAAGCATCATAGCCAAGGCAACTAATAAAAGAATTTAATTTGAAGGTTCACACTTCCAGAGGGTTAAAGACCGTGACTGTCATGTTAAGGACCGTGGTGTTAGAAAAATAGCTGAGAGCTAACATGTTGAGACAACAACCGTAAGAAAATGGAGAAAATAAGGGAGGGATGGAGGGACAGAGGGACGTAGGGAAAGAGAGAGGGAGAGAGGAAGAGAGAGGGAAGAAGGAACAGAGAGAGAGAATAGAGAGACTGTTAAGAGACTGTTAAGATTTCAAAAGCCCAACCTCCTCCACTGACACATCTCCTTCTACAAGGCCACACCTCCTAATCCTTTCCAAACAAATAGTTCCACTAACTGGAGACCAAGCATTCAAAATATGAGCCTATGGGGGCCATTCTCATTCAAACCAACCTCCATATATATATATATATATGTACAAATTTCTCACAAAATACTATTTTATATAGTTGGCTTTCATTTGTTCAACAATACTTCTTCAGAAAGCTATAAACACAATACAGACTTTTTTCCCAATGATAGCTTTACATGTGATTTCACCTTGCTAAAGTTATCCAGTACTTTACTGGAAAATGTTTAGTATTTCTCTTTTTTTGTATTAGCAAAAATACTTTTCATTTTATTGTATAAGTGAGGCAAAGAGTGCAGAAAATGGGGGCCCTAGTTCCTGATGGGTAAAACATCACTGTTAGACAAACTGTAAAGAATGGGGAGTCTGGGTCACCAGCATTCAGCCTTGGCCCTATTCTACATTTTGGTAAAGTCTCTATATTCCATCTGGCAGTGCAAAGGCTGAGGCAGTTTTGCCAGCAGAGTGCTCTGAATCCTCAAATAGCTTCCTCACACTACTAACACATTTGTGTATGCTTTATGAATCCATCCCAGCCTTTGAAAGCCAAATGACCTGCTGAGACTAATTATTCTTCAAAACTCAAAGCAAGCCTATATGTCAACCCACCTATGGCAGAATTGGAACTCCCAATGATGTTAATTTTCTGACCTCTCTGGCCTCCTTCTCATCTATTGGAAGTAGTGCATGACCAGCCCTGAAATTTCTTTAGGGTAAAAGGGTGAAACCACCATAAACTTCACCTTAATTAGTCACTGATTACACTAACCATGCATATTCATTTTAGAGCTTCCCACTTTATGGGCTTTTCACTCCATTTATTTTTTAAAGCCTGTTTCCTGTTGAATATGAAATTTAGCACAAGCCAAGACTTCACAGTAACTGACGTCAATACCAACTTGGAAGCAAAACTAAAGAAACACAGATCCTGTGCCAACATTGTGGACTGAGTTAAAGAACTCCTTTCTGTCTTTCCCAGAGGCTCAACTGTTTGGACCCTTCTTGAATGCTTAACAAGAAATGTTATTATTCATTTTCACATGCATTTGGACTGACACAGTTCTCCTCTAAGCCTCAGTGTTGCAGTTTTGCAGAAAAGATTTTACTGACGAGACAGTACCGAAGTACCTAATGCAATGTCTCCTTTAATCTTTGCAACTATCCCTTTAAAATGGCTACTATGGAAACCCATTGGTTAGTAAGCTCATGAGGCCCTATTATGAACTGAGGAGCTACTGGCATCACTTGATAGGTACTGGGAGAGGGAAAAATCATTTTTCTTTGGGGCTGTGGCCATAAGTAGATCACTCTTGCTCTGGTGATGGCTCCACATTCAGGCATATTTGGGTAGGACTAATTGGACCTACTTCATTGTTTTAAAAATTAAAGAAGGGGTGATATGAAGTTAGAAGGAAGACACATTGAGGTGAGCTTATGGACTTGAAGGGAGGGAATGGGAGTGAATATGATCATATTTTATTCTACACATGTAGGAAATTCTCGGAATGAAATAACAGCTATTCTCGTTGTTAATTAAAAGAAAAATGAAATAATACAAATACAAGATTTTTAGTTTGGTAGTTTTCTGAGTTCCTCACATATTCTAGATATGAATCTGCTATCAGATATAAAAGTGGCAAAGACTGTCTTCTTTACTCTCCATAGTGTTTCATTTGGTATATCAAAACTTTTAAAATTTCACAAGCCTTCATTTGTCTATAGTTGACCTTATTTGCTGTGTGACTGGCATCCTATTTAGAAAGCACTTATGTGTGCACACATATTAAAATATTTCTCCTATTTTTCCTCCAATGGCTTGTAAGTTTCATGTTAATATATCTTATCCATTTTGAATTGACTTTGTACAAGATGAGAGATAGGAATTAAGCTTAATTCTTCTACTTTTAGATAGAAGTTTTCCCAGCATCATTTTCTGTCTTTTATATTCAATGTATGTTGTTGGCATCTTTGTTGAAAACCAGGTAGCTATAGATGTGTGAGATTTTTCTAGCTCCTTTGTTTTTTCCCATGTCTATGTCTGTTTTTCTCTCAGTACAGTGCTATAGTATAATTTGGAATCAGGCATTGTGATACACCCAACATTTTTCTTTCTAGTTGGGATGATTTTGATTATTTCAGGTCTTTTGTATTTCTGTATACATGTTACAATTTTTAAAAATATTTCTGTGAATTTTAACAACACTGTATGCTTATCTAATATGAACTTTGTCTTTGTAGAAATAAAAAAATACATGATCCTGTTCCATTTATACTATAAATGATTTTCCAAGAAAAAAAGGTTGTAACAAGTACATATCAACTTGTTTGATCCTTGTTATTGTGACCTAGCAATATCTATTTTCTGCACTAACATGTAAGCTTCATGGTATTTAACAGAAACTCTCATATTATTTAATATAGGCCAGATTCATTTATTCTTCATAACAAATGACTGTGTGAACTCATGACTATTATTATCTCCATTATTCAGAAGTAGAAACCAGGGCACAGAGAGGTTTAATGAGTTATCTGCTGTCAGGCAACTGCTAAGTAGAAATATGAATATTCAAGTCTAGGCAATCTGCTTGTGAAGTTTGTTAACCACTGTCCTTTGCAGGTGCTCTGTGACATGTGAGAGCACAGATCTTACTATTTATATCCTCTATTGCATAGTACAATGCCTCACAAATACTTAAAGTTCAATAAATACATCTTTTAATATATGTATTTATACACTCACATACACAAGTGTGTGTGTGTGTGTGTGTGTGTGTGTGTGTGTGTGTGTGTGTGTGTAATCAGGTCCCATGTACATCAAGCTGACTTTGAACTCTAGCCATGACTCACCTTGAACTCTTGATGCATCTGCTTCTATCCTCCAAGAGAATTCAGGCATTTGCCATCATGCTCCTCTCAATAAATACATTTATATCTTAACTTAAGTCAATAAAGAAAAGAATGAACAATATATAAAAATAAAGATCAGGGAACTTAGAATACACTAGATTCTAACTTTTGCTCTTTACAATATGGGCTCCAGGCCATAACTTTCTGGAAATAATACAAGATCAGAGCACTCATTTTTGGGAGGATCTATATATCTCATGGAAAAAGCACTAAGACCTTTCCTTGGAGCAGGCATTAGCCAAAAATAGTTGTTGGCAAAATACTATTTTTGCTTTATCTATTAGTATTATATTTTCATCTTAGTGTGTTAATATAATGAATAATGGGCATTCATATATAAAAGTTTAAGGTCCTATTGTGCTATCTATCAGTCTTAATGTACATTCACCTTTATTACATATAGTAGTTTTGACATTGGTGGATTCTGTGTTCCAGTAATTTTCATTCTTGTATCCAGCTGATAAATCATAGTGACCTAAAAAAGCTAGTCATTGGCTAAA
The DNA here is from genome assembly GCA_004025045.1 of Sigmodon hispidus. Taxonomy (NCBI): domain Eukaryota; kingdom Metazoa; phylum Chordata; class Mammalia; order Rodentia; family Cricetidae; genus Sigmodon; species Sigmodon hispidus. The sequence goes on from PVIH01018665.1 coordinate 11,464, forward strand.
CCCAGTAAAGATTTCATGATGACACTAATTGAAGGAGATAGTTTAAAAGCACCATTTCTATTCAGAAATTTTCCTCCCAAGCTGATTTCTATAGGGACTATCAGAAGACAAGTATAGAGTCTAGTTTGTCAGGGTCACCAGTTAAACCAAATCCACAAAGACTCAGTTCAATTACAGCTACAAACTTAAGGCAATAGCCCTTCACAGAGGTGGGAAAAAGGAGTAGTCCACTCTTTTCCTGACTTACAGAAAGATGGGAACATTCTGTTTCTTATCTGATAAAGAAGAACAAAAGGAGCCTAGGACAGACAAATGAGTTTATGTTGTCAAGGAAGAAAAACAATTCTCTTTTTCATTCAGGGTTTAAACTATAAAATGTTCAAATAATTCTATTTCTCAGGAACATTACCACAATACTCCACTATTCATGTATACCTTTTATATAGTCCGGGTTCTCCTTGTGGTTAGAATAACCTCAACTCTGAGGCTAAAGAGGTTCTCTCACAGTGTTAAGGGCAGATCATGTAGAAAAGCATATCCTCCCAGATTTGCATATAACAAAGCATCTGCTTCCATACCTACCCCCATGGGTTCTTTGCTCCTTTTTAGTCTAGTAGTTCGTAAGGCTCTTGAAGAGTTATATGCCTCTGAGCTGAAATAGTATGCACTAAGTATAAACAGCAACGGTACTAATTTCAAAAGCTCTGGGCCATACATACCCTTCATGGTTACATAATTCAAGATGGTACCTTCCTTCTGAAAGCACTTTTCAGCAAGTGAAAGAAGCTTATTCTCAAAGGGAGCAAATGAGACCAATTGATAAAGCATAGCACCTTCTATCACATGGAATAGGAGGCTCTGTAAAGCTTTCCATGTCGACACATTTTGAGCTTTCTTGTTGTCTAAGAAGAATGCTATCTACATAATGGACAACAGTCTGGAATTCAAATGCACTATTTCATTATCCTTAAGTACATTGGAATTTATCACACAATGCATCCTGACTACCAATTGGAAAACATTCCCCCTCCCATTGAAAGAGAGTTTAAACCATGCTAGACAGTTGGACAACAAGAGGAGAACAGAATAAACACACACAGTAAATTACCACTGAGGAGCTAAGAAAATTCTGAATGAGTCGTGTTTTTGAATGACTGAAAATACAAATCATACTCATCTGAATGAAACCTTAACATCTTCTTTGTCAATCCATTCATAATAAAGACATTCACCATACTCAGAAGGGATACTTGTGGGTGATAGATACAGACTCTGACAGAACTGTATTTTTTCCAAATTTCTCACTCTGATTTACCAGAGTTCTGGGCCAAGGTTGGTTCATCAAGAAGGAAGCACCAGGGCCAGTAGGATGACTTGGTAAATAAAGGTATGGGCCTCTGAGCCTGGCAGCCTAAGTTGGAGCCCACATGGTGGAAGAGATAACTGACTCTTTACAACTGTCTCCTGGTCTCTGGAGTATGCATGTATGCACACACACTACAAATGGATACAGATAATTTTAAGTAAAACAAAAACAAACAAGCACCTCAATGCTCACAGCTTAACTCATCCTTCATATAAAACAGCTGTATAGCACACAAGACTGCTTTTGCAACAAATGATTAGCTAGTACTTCATGCCAATGAATTTTTTCCCAGGCTTTGAAACAACAGTAAAAATGAGAGGTATACAGCAGAGTGTCTGTGAACTGAAAGACAAACAAGTCTCATCAACAACCCAAGAAGTGAGAGAAACAAGAAGGGGAAATCCAGTAAATATGTATATATATATATATATATGGACAGTTGCAAGCAGAGATTAAACTTTATACATTTAAATAATATTTGGAAATCAAACTTTTGGAGGACCTCTGATTTATACTTAAGATTCTCATTCTTCCTTAAGATCTACATCAGGTAGATAATCCAAAGAAAAAAAAGCCTACAGTGGTAATTTTAATACAAGCAGTTGAGCAATAATGTATTGCCTTTTATAACTACATTCCTACAGTTCTGCTTTTTTTCCTTATGTCATCTAAAACGACATCCCTAGGTCACCTGTGGAATCCAGCCCAGAGTCCCATGGAGGATGTATACACCCTAGAGGCTTCTAAGGATCTGGGAACCAACCTGGCCTCAGCCAGTTCAAATTGGCTGTAAGTGGTGCTTTAAAGCATGTGTTTCTAGCACTTTCTTTTAGGCATGAGGGCCCCTTGAGTGGGCACTTTCTCATAAGCTAACCTGGAGACTGCCTGGGAACCTTGGCAACAGAGATGTAGTCCTGATGTGAAATGACCTGGACCAGTGAGAGATGACCATGTCACAGCAGCAGATGCCAGCAAAGCAAAGCCCTTATCCCTGGCTGGGAGAATATAAAAGTCTTGTCTCCTTCTCAATAAATGGACCTTGTTTGTTTCTGCTAGTTGCCAGAGACTGTGACTTTGCTCTTTACATCTTTTTGCTCCCTCCCTCAAAGGGGAACTAGCAGAGCCCAAAGCATAGGCAACCACAACATTCCCACTCCTGGCAATTGACCTTATGGATATTGATACAATGTACTCAAACACATCACATTCATAGCTCAGGCTTTTATGACTACATCTATGGACATTCATTCTCCAGTGAACAGGGTTATTGACTCAGAAGCATTCACATCAGTTTTAGAATCTATAGAGCTGGTAACAACATCTGGAAGGATGACAGCTTTAAAAAAATTCAAGTTTAGAATAGCCAAAATACTATATATATTATATATAAAATGACATATATATATATATAATGACACATTTCTAGTTAGTGATAATAAGTTTATATTGCCAGATGCTGAGAGTCTCTAAGGCCTCTTGACTTCTGCAATAAGAAGAACACGCTATACTACAGATCAAACAGGAGCATCTTGAAGTTTGGGAACCCTTCATCTGTGAAATGACTAGAGGTCTTTTATTTGTGAATATTCATCTACATACATTCAAGAGGGGTGAGCACCTGTCAGGCACTGTGGTTCCTCACCATGTGCTATAGTAGAATGAGCATGTTCTGAGAGATAAGTTCAGGTTCAATTATCAGTCCATTAGCTTCTTCTTTATGTGATCTGTTTCAGGCACTAACCTGAAACTTCATGTTTTTAGATATTCAGAGTGTAATACATATGGAATGATACCTGGCAGTCAAAGACAGTGGTTACTTGTAGAGTGAATCCTAATTGGCTTTAATAAGAAAAATCTAGAGCCAGATATTGATATGAATGCAGAAAGATCAGAGAGACAAAGAAGCCAGTGACCAAATCCTTTGACCAAAGGGATTGAGCTCCTGTCTCCTCTGGCCTTATATTCTTCTTTCTACACAGCCATATCACTTACAGTCTCCACCTCCCTAGTGCTAGGATTAAAGGTGTATGCCTCCCAAGTCCTAGGATCAAAGGCCTGAGATCCTAAGTGCTGGAATTAAAGGCACAAGCCTCCACTGTCTGTCTCTTTCTCTTTTAGACTGGATCATAGGGTAGCCTTGAACTCTTGATCTTCCAGCCTCCCTGTTTCTAAGTGCTGGAATTGAAGGTGTGTGCCTGGCCTCCATGATTAGCTAGTGGCTAGCTCTGCCCTCTGATCTCCAGGCAAGCTTTATTTGTTAGAGCACAAACAAAATATCACCAGAGTTACTCCCAAATTTCTATAAAGATGTGATGGATGTCACAGATGAGTTACAGTTGAAGATTGTTGGTGAGGGCGGCTGGCTGGTTTGAAGCTGAGGTATTTTGTTTGTTTATTTGTTTTGTTTTATTTGATGAGGAATGCATTTTATCTAATGTAGTTGGTAGTGCTTAAAAGCCCCACAGTAGGTAATTCTTTGCAACTGTCATAAATAGAATTCCAATCAATATCATTTTTGTGAAAACACAGTTGCTTGTAAATGACAGAAATTCAATGTCATCCAAGGCTAGGTTTTCTTTAGAACCTAAAACTAGCAGAATCTTCTATACTCTTCATAGTCTTTACTTGTTTAAAAACAAAATTCAACAAGATTAGATTTTCTTACTTGGTTTAATCCAGCTAAGATAAAATTTTATTACAATTTGTCAAAATGTAGAGAACAACTGTACTGTATGTTGCCCAGTCCTATTTAAATCATCTACCACAACTCCTGTACCTAAAGCTCGGGGAACAAAAGAAGGAATAGAAATATTGTATGACCCAAAGTACTAGGGCATCTGCTGTGATATTGTGCTTTCTAGAAATGGCAGGGAAGCTATATCCATGAAGTCTCAGCAACATGGCTGCCTGCACAAGACCTGAACAAGGAAAACTGCATGGGGAAAAGTCCAGGAGGCCATAACCCTTCACAAAGAACTATAGGCAACTAAGGGATGTTGAGAAAAAAGAAATAGTCTTCTCCAGAGACAAACTCCTTAATGAAGAATCATTTCTCTATCATCTCATGAATTATGACCTAATACTTTTGCCCTATCATTGTAGACAGAGTATCTAATTTTCCTATGAGAGACAGAGAAGGATCTCCAAACATTAGAGACACAAAGATAATGTGCATGGTAGGGGGGGTCTTACTATTTCTGAGGATTTGAAATATGGAAAGATACTGGCAGGGAGCAACATTTCTTTGACCAGTACTCACCCAACTGGTACAAATTGTTCAGAGTAGTTGAATAGACTTAATGACAAATCTTAAAGAGCACTGAGCTTTATGGAGCACCAAAACCACTTTTTCGAAATTCAACAGCAAATAAGAATATACATTATGTCAGTGGTTAAGAACATCTGCTGTTCTTACAGCACCCACATGACAGTTCACAAACATTTATAACTCCAGTTCCAAGATATCTGATGCCCATTCCTTCTGTGAACACCAGGCTCACATACTCTATACATACATACACACAGGTAAAACATTCATACAAAAATGTAAACTCTTTTAAAAAAAATAAAGACATCATGATAGTGGTAGTTGATCTTCCTTGCATGCTATGGATAACAGGCAAACAGTATCTAGGAAAAATGAACACAATGGGGTCAGCACAGTAACACAGGGAAACATGTTTGCCACCAAACCTCATGACCTCAGTTTAATCCCTGGAACCCACATGGTGGAAGGAAAAGATCAGTCACCTCAAGTTGTCCTCTGATGTCATGTGTATGCTGTGTCATGCATGTCTCGAATACAATAAATAAAATTTCAATAAATGTTGCACAATGATGACAGTGAGATGATTCAGTATATAATAGTATTTGCTGCCCAAACAGGTGCCCCGGGTTTGCTACCTAGAATGCACATGGTGGAAGGAGTGAACCAACTCCTGCAAGTCATCTTCTAAAGTCCACATGGTGGGCCAACGTAGAAGCATGTGCAAACACAAACATACATAAGTAAATACATAAAGTTTTAAAGATGGAAATAATGTCAAGGGATTCCTTCCCTGTATACCACAAAAAACTGACTACTTGCCTTGGTTAATTAAGAACATGGGTGTAATTCTTGGCTGTCAATTTGACTAATCTGGAATGAACTACAATGCAGAAATGGTGGGCATATATCTGAGAGTTTTTTATTTGGTTTGAAGTAGGTGGATCCACTTCTAGTCTAGACCTTTCAGGTAGGTAGGAAGAGACATCTTTGGTCTGAATCTTGAAAGGGAGAAGTCACACTTTTAATATGGATCACACCTCCTTCAGGAAGCCTATATGCTATATAGTATATAAGAGGGAAGCTTTTGCTCTTTGCTGTCTTGCTCTCAACTTGATGACAAGTCCATTCTTCCCTGGCATTGGAGCCCGCTCTTTAGGATTTCAGGGTCTACTAAAGCTTAGCTGACACATCCAGCCTTGTGCAATGAGCGACTTTTGGATTCTTGAACTTTCTGTTAATGAACAGCCATTGTTGGATTCATTAGACCATAGCTTGCAAGTCATTTTAATAAGTTCTGCTACTCTAGACAACTCTGACTAATACAATTGGGTCTTGATTGAGAAGTCTGTAAAGGAAGAATGCATGTTTTTCTTCATTTGTGACAGTCCACTTCCCAAAGAATAAAAAGCATCTATGATACTGAATAAATATGAATAAAGATATCAGAAGAGACTGTGGCATTAAAACCCTAACATAATCACGCTTTTCTCCAAAATCTCTACTGTCTAACTAAGAATGTTTTGAATGACAAATAAAATGAGTGATACGATGGAGCAAGGAATCAACTGACAAGCATTTAAAACACAAATGCACAAGGACCGAAAAGATGGTTCAGTACTCTTTCAGAGGACCCAGATTCAATTCCCAGCACCCTCATAGCAGCTCAGAACTGTCTGTAACTCCTGTGCCATGTGATTGACACAGTCACACACACACACACAGAGCCCACTTCACATAAAATTTAAAAATTAATATTTAAAACAGCAACAACAAAATACTCTTGAATTTGATGAAGGAAATGGATATAGATTAGCAATCTAGATAGTATAGGTATGGCTCTTGGTTTTGCCAATTCATCAGTTAAGCAGGTCACAAAATCTTGGGATTGAAGATCATTGATAAACAGAAATGGTAGTAACACCTACAATATCTATTTCATTTTCTGGCAGCTCATTCATCCATTTACTAATTCTCCTGAAAATGTTTGAGTGTTGACTCTACCCCAGATCCTAAAAAAAAGAGAACAAGCAAGCCCTGAGTTCTTTTTCATATGTAGCCCTTGGAATACTTGCACAAATAAAAGCATTCCTTCGATGATGACTGTTCATCTCCCTTCATAGAATAACTATTTATTCAGCTCTATTGTTGAGCAGTTTCTGTGCTATAGTCTTCAAAAATTACAAATCCCTTAGAAAGACTGATTCTCATTTTTGCAGGTGAGATAACTATAGTTCTGAAAGCTTGAGTGGCTTACCCAAGATCACATTTCTTGTTAAATAGCCAAGCTGAGATCTCAGGCACAAAATGAATGCTAAACTACTAAGTTTTCAACCCTGCCACACTGCCCGTGAGTGATGTGGCTATTATCAAGACGGCTTTTTTCCTAATTATGTACACAAGTGACTAATTTTCTTCTTTAGTCAAAAATATAATTTTTGGTACAATCAACTCTTAGAGCAGGATGACAAAGAATCTTTGTTGACTCAGTCTTGATACAATGTAATTTGTCTGAATTGTCCCCTAAAAATGAGTGTTGAAAGGGAAGATGACTAATCTAGTGATAGACAAAACAAAAGGCACATCATCCTCATGAGCGCCAGACAAGATGACACAGGCACCATTCATTACTGACAGAAAAAAAGACATTTTTAATATGCAACTTTAAGATTCTTTTATGCATATGAGGGTTTTGCTGACATGTATGTATGTGTACCATGTGCACACCTAGTGCCTGCAGAAGTCAGAAGAGAACAACAGATCTCCTGTAGCTACAATTGTGAAAGGTAAGCCACCCCTTGGGAGCTGGAAATTGAACCCAAGTCCTCTGCAAAACAAGAAGTGTTCATTTTTGCTGGGCCACCTCTCCAGCCCAGAGAGAAACTTGAAGCACATAGTCTCTGGGACTCAATGTCAGGACAATTATGGATGGAAAGAACATGTTTCCATTTTTCTCTCAGGGACTACTATGATAATTTAGTATCACTGGTGAAAGAGCAGTTGGTCATAATGTAGTATGAGAAACTTTTCTGGATCACTTGTGTTGATTGTGAAATCATCTTAAAATTTTGCCTTGCACAAGTGATACTTACTACTACAAAGCCAACATTTATCCATTTGATTCACACATGCACAAAACAATGATATCCCTAACACAAGAACAACAAAAAAAATCTAATACTATGTCCATGATTGTAACTGCACTCATTGATTGTTAACTAAATATAGGTCAGAGTTGGACAGGAGTCACTTTACAGAGACTCCAAAGAGAGTTCGGGAATTAGAAGTGGCATGCTCACAGAAACATGGCCATTGCTGACTACACACTGCAGAACAAACAGTTATCATTGGGTTAGAAGGAATAGGTTAACAGGGGTCAACTGATCTCTTCATTTTACTGTCACAATGTGGTCACCAAGAGGAATGTGTGAGTTGCTTTGTGCTAAAGATAGAAGAAATGGAAGAACTGGAGACAAAAATATCTTAACATAACCATCAACTAGCCCTATGACCTTTTACCCACTCCTTTGACATCACTTTGGTTATCTAAAAAGCAAGGATACTACTATCAATGCAGCTCACATCCTAGGGGCCCAAGACAAAAAGAAGATAGAAGAAATGGGCATGTTTTAAGCCAAAGCTTAGAGTTGCTTCCACATATTTTCCAGTTAAGTTTTTAAATAACTAAGTTCTAGTAACAGCCTCCAAAATCTATATTGATTTTTTCTCCTATGACATCCAATACTAAGGCCTACTGTTTTTAGGCAGTGCCTATGTAAACCTAAATCTGTGAGATACAAGTACAATCAAAAAATGTGTAACAAATAAATTCTCTCTGCTTGATCCCCACAAGAACCCCTTCTCTCAGTCAATATATTTTGTGGCTGTTACTTGATCTTCTCTCTGGAGTTTGAGATTCATTGTAGAATGACTCACTGTATAAGAGGGGAAAAATATCCTGTTGTCTGTCACTTTTCAGGGAGGTACTATATGGGGCATTAATTAATATAGGACAGATGTATTCCATTTTAAAGGGTTTCAATGTGAAGTTGGCAGAGCATCAGAAGCCAACTGGTGTCACATATTTACCCCACAGTAATCTTGTGGCATTAAGAAGCAGTAAAACAGCATCATGTATGTTCCCCTTATGGTATTTATCATTCATGAGTCTGAATAGAAAATGCAAATCTACCATTCTAATTGCTTTAGTTATACTGCACATATAAAAAAACACAAGCAAACACACAATATAAACACATAGGCACACATCCTTCCTGGCTTGGTGTGGGGAAAAGTCTATTTTTGTGCTTCATGAGAGGTTCTGGTAGTAATATATCATGTAGTTTCACCAAGCAAATCAGAGCAATTTTTCTTTTTCTTTTTTTGGGGAAATGCATACTTGCTTCAATTTTCCTGTCTAAATTATCCAAAGCCCTTACAGTCTTGATATAGTTCACTTAAAGATCATTACTCATGTTACCGAGTGGGCTGCAGAGTGATTGTGCCTACGCAAGGTATTCTTCTGGGTGTTTGAAAATGACAGCCATTAGTTCTGGTACTGAATGTACTGAAATTAACTCAAACTCACAAAGTTTCATCAACACCATTTAAGGAAAGTATTTGCCTTGTCACTTAAGTAAGGGTAAGGAAGGTAAAGTGTTTGGAAGCATTAAGTAACTTATAGCTGGAAATGTTGAACTGAGATTGTTGATTATAAGTTCACACAACACCCCCCCAAGTCTGTTCAGCAATTAGCAATATGCCTATTAAAACTTGTATTTACAATAAATTACTAATGCAATATAAGAATTTGAGATAAAAGGATTACCACTTTCTCCCAGTTTCTGATTTGGCACAGAAGGACTACCTGCCATGTGCCATTTGTAACTAAGATCAAATAGGAGTCTTCCTAAATGAAACCAAGGAAACGATTATCTAAGGTAGAAGAAGGGCTTGTTATTTCTAGAGCACAGGGGAAAAAACCAGTTTAAAGATGGTGTGGTTTATAATACTCCCCAAGAAGTATCTTGGGTCTTAATTAGTTTTCTTCCTTATCTCTGGTAAAAACAGGCCCACAAAGTTTCCTGTGTCAGCAAACACATTTGTAAAATAGGTGATCAGCCACCTGGAAGATGTATAAACTCATTTCTCTCTTATTTAAGACTTACTACTGGTAATGTGTGTATATTTGTACATTTTGACTAATAATTATGGAGAATTTTGAGAGATGCAGTTAGAAATACTGGTTCCATTAAATTAGAAGGGAATATTCTTCCAGTGTTTCTGTAAACCCAGTATCATCATAAACATGATTTACAAAATGAACTTAAGTCATTTTAATGGAAATAATTCTCCAGATTGGATAATAGGCTTTCATTCAGAAGCTGACTCTGCTACAGTGAGTTCACCAAATAAACAACCATGAGTTAATTGAAATTTATATTTTAAAATGCCTACATAGAAAGGACCACTTTTTATAGCATCCTCCTCAACAAAAGTATCTATGAACATTGTGTGTTTCTTCCACTTTTCATTAGTCAACTCCAATTTTTTTGAATTTTGGTGAATTGCCATATTCATAAGCATGGCAATATTACTATTAACAGAATATTAGTGTCAGTCTCTCCACATTAAATATTTTTACCTATATGTGAAATGTATGTTTTCAAATGTGGATAATCTAGATGCTCTGAAATATTTTTGTAGTAAGTATAAATGCTAGCAAGGAAGGAGCACAGATAGGTGGATCCCTTGAGTATACTGGTGAGCCAGACCAGCTAATCAGTTAGAGCAGTGGTCCTCAATCTTCCATATGTTATGACCCTTTAATGCAATTCCTCATGTTGTGGTGACCCCCCCAACCATAAGATCTTCTTGTTGCTACTTGATAACTGCAATTGTGCTGCTGTTATGAATCACAGTATAAATATCTGATATGTGACACTAAAGGGATCAAGACCCACAGGTTGATAACTACTGAATTAGAACCTCTTCAAAAGATAAGGAGAAGAGTAACAGTGAAAGATACCCAACATCCATAGGTGGCCCCCACACATACATAAACACGCAACCCCCCCACATTCACATGAAGATACAACCACATAAAATGAATAATACATTAACTAAAAATATTTTGCCCACATTTTACACAGCTCTTGTATGAGTGGAGAGTCAAGATCAAAAAGTAAATCAATTTGCCTCTGTGCCTTCTTGCTCCAAGAAGTCTTAGAATTCCTATGGGTAGCATATTTGGATTATTGATAGTCAAGTATTTTGTGGTTATCATGCCATGCAGCAGCAAGTTTTTCTTTTGTTGTATTTGTGGTTGAGATTGTTTTTCAAAGTCCAAGAATATCTTCAAGAGAGAAAAAAGGAGCACAGAATGTGGGTTGCAAAAGCCCACTCTTACATTCTGTGTGATCTTGCTTCTCAGTGATATGCCTTTTCCTTTGCCCTATAGCAGCCTCTTTATATGCCTCAGGCTGGTCTCCAACTCAGCTGTTTCTCTGTATCCTGCTTCTACCTGTGTACCAGCTTTAACTCTTCCCAGAAACAATTTGAACATGGATCAGTCATGTGGAATCAAACACAGGATGCAATATATGTACATACTTTCTTTAGAATTCGGAGATGTTGTTTCTATGATGTAACTAAGTAGCAGGCCTATTTTGAACATTTCTTCCCCACTCTGTGGTCAGGCTGTATCCATTTAAAATAGGTCACACTACACATAGATGCCACAAGACAGTCCCACAACTTTGAATTGTATGTATACCTTTTGCCCAATCTACATAACTGAAAGTAGGCTAGTTTGTAAACACAGAGGTAAAACTTGTTATTTAGAATATAATAGTTAAAATTAGTTGGCATAGTAGTCGTAATAATAACCACAGTCTTTATTGTGGTTGAAGTACCTTACTGTAAGTGATATGGGCCTTTTCTCATTTAGACCCTACAAAACTCATATGCAAAAGGTACAATAATTAACTTAATTATCCAAATAGAGAATCTGAGGCTCAGAAAGATTATATTACCCAAAGCTACAACATCCAACCTGAGAGATGAGATTTGAATCTATATTTAGTTTCCCAAATAGACTTGACCTTCATATTGGTAATACTGGTATCAGCCTACATATATTTCACAGTAACAACTAAATGTGTCTTTTTAGAAGTGGTACCTAGGCATCAGGAATTTGGGGGAGGTAGATCTTCCAGATGTTTTTATGTAACCAATGATTGTGAAATTTTAATCTTGAGAATATTGGTTGTATAGCTAAATTTCATTTATATGTTGATTAAAGACCACATTAAAAGCTTGGGAAGTTACCTTCTCCCACATGACTCTCAAGTACCTTATGGGCTTTGAAAATCTAGTTCAGCTCAAATATTCTAAAATTCATGGCTTAAGTTGAAAATTAGGAAGGCCTCTCTACTTATAAATCTAAATCTCCTAGATTCTATTGGTAATGTGTTGTGAGAATAATCTGACCAAACCACCACACCAGCAATGATTGCATTATTATTTGACTATATCACCTCTAAGCCTCCACTTCTTTACACACATTTTGATCTTCTCAGCCAAGTAACCCAGCCCACCATTTGATTTGTGATATTGGCTAGAATTTCTAGTTGCCTTATCTGTGTACCTCTCTGAGAAAATATGTTGTTTTCTTATTGTTATTAGTAGTAGTAGTACTCAATTCTGGAGACAAAAACTATGGCCTCACAAAAGTTAACCTAGTTCTCTACCACGTAGTACTCAATTCTGGAGACAAAAACTATGGCCTCACAAAAGTTAACCTAGTTCTCTACCACTCAGCTACATCCTCCATCTATGAAATGTTTCAAGAGAGTTTCAAAGGGAAGTATGACCATCAGCTAAAAGACTATTACATCATCCTAGAACAACACTACAAAACACCAGAGGGTATCACATCCATGAAAGTGGGACCAGGCCTGGAGATGAAACTATGCATTGTGAAGCTTAGAGTATAGTTAACTTTGGCTTAACTTTGACTTCTTAGTGAGGATTTTTCCATCATGTGCTTATTGAAATAACCATTAAGCTGGGCATTGTGGTGAACACCTTTAATTCTAGAACTCTAGAGAAAGACCTTTATGAGTTCTGCATAATGAGTTCCTGGCTGGCTAGAGTTACAAGGAGAGATCCTGTCTTAAAAAATAAAAATTTTAGAAAGCATACTGACTGAAAGAGCCTAGCAAAAGCATAAGTGGTCAATTAAAAAACATTATAGGTATAATAGTTAATAACATCAAGTCAGATAAACAAGCCAGATAAATAGATATGAGATCTAATCCTAGCTCTACCTCCTAGAAAAATCTTAGACCATGACTAAGATATGTCTACTTTAACTTGATTTCCTTGTCTGAAAACTAAGAATAGTGAGTTAAGAAATAAAATTTATATAATATCCCGTGTAAAGTAACTGACCAATTAACATAAGTGTTCTCATTTAAGATGTAGGAGCAAGAGGGCTAGAAACAGGAGAAATGGCTCTGAACAGCAGGATCCCTTATTGTCCAAGGCATTGCGGGACTTAGGCGGCTTCAGACAGCGAAGATCCAAGATTCAGCTCAGAGTGAGAGGTGAGCAAGTTCCAGCCACTGCCCTCCCAAACCCCACCCAGGGATGTAAGAAGCCTTAGCCAGCAATCTCAGGCGTCACATCACAGAGGCCTGGGCCCCACCTTCAGAGCAGGCTGCCTCATCACAGAGGGATGGACATCTCTCTGAACAGGGTAACCCCATGTTGTCCGAGGAAGAGTGGGTTTTTGTCAAACAGATTGGTTACTTCTTTTGTTATAGTTACACCAAGGTATTTAATGCTATTTGCAGCTATTATAAAGGGTGATGTTTCCCTTATTTCTTTTTCAGCCTGTTTGTTTTGTCTTTAGTGTATAGGAGAGCTACTGATTTTTTTTTTAGTTAATCTTGTAATCTGCTACATTGCTGAAGGTGTTTATCAGGTGTAGAAATTCGCTGGTAGAATTTTGTGGGTCATTTAGGTAGGTATACAATCATGTCACCTGCAAATAGAGATAGTTACACTTCTCTTCCAATTTGTATTCCCTTAATCTGCTTTCGTTCTCTTATTGCTTTGACTAAAACTTAGAGAACTATGTTGAATAGAAAGGGGACAGGGGACAGCCTTGTCTGTTTCCTATTTTCAGTGGGATTGCTTTGAGTTTCTTCACATTTAGATTGATGGTGGTGGCTGACTTCTTGCAAATTGCCTTTATTATACTTAGGAATTTCCCATGTATTCCTGATCTCTCCAGGACTTCTATCATAAAGGAGTGTTTGACTTTGTCAAAGGCTTTTTCAGCATCTAAGAAGATGATCATTTGTTTTTTTTCCCTTCAATTTGTTTATATGATGGATAACATGTATAGTTTTTTGTATATTGAACCATCTCTTTGTTCTGGGATGAAGTCTACTTAATTGTGATGGACAACTTATTTCATATGTTGTTGAAATCAGTTTGCCAGAATTGTTTTGAGTATTTTTGCATCAATATTAGTTAGCTCTCTCAACATCAAGTTCCTCATCTCACCCATGGACATGGAGATGGTCAGTCCCTGGCTTCAATGATCTTTTAACAGAAGTGAAAGTTGTAAAACATTGTTTAAAAATTTGGGTTTGTTTTTCAATTAGATGAGAGAATATGAAAGTAAATAGTGAAGGGCTGGAGAGGTGGCTCAGTGGATAAGAACACTGGTTGCTCTTCCAGAGGACCCAGGTTTAATTATAAGCACTCACAACTGTCCTGATACACCAGATACAGAGTATCTGACACCCTCTTCGGGACTCTGTGGGAACTGCATTCATGTGGTGCAGAGGAATACATGAAGGGAAAACACCTACATATACAAAATAAAATCTTAAAAAAGAACTTTTTACAAAGAATGTACAGAGCAAAATGTAAAGTGAGAACTGCATTGACTCAAAGCACAGGATTTTGTGACTATAGATGCTAGGCAACATAGAAAACCTTTTAACAATAACTTTTGCCAAATCATGAAAGTAGATGATCATTTTCCTTTTCAGCACTAATCTTTTACTTCCTTAGCCAGCCAAAACAGACAAAAGTTTTCTCTACATATTTTCTGTACAGAATTACTAGAGCACAGATTTTAAAACCGGAAGCATTCTTAGAATTTTGTCTAATTTCAGCTTCCTATAATTATACTTCTGATGGAAACAGTCTGTCTTAGGAAGAGCTTATAAACTTTTAAATAAGATTCACATGACCCCTTCCCAAGATTATGAAGACTGTAGACAATTGCTAGTGAGAGGAAACTTTCTGAGCAGCCAGAGCAAACTTATCATCCATGCTAGGCTGGGATTGTCAATTATAACCACATTTGGGTTACTCACACTTCTGTAAATTACTCCAGTAAACTTATTGGTTCACTAAGATAAACATGGATGGCATTAATTCTCTTGCCATCATCAGCACTCTATTGAATTGAATGTACAATTGTTCATATCTTCCCAGAGAAAGCCTTATAAGACATTTAAAACAGAATGTGGTGGCTGGAGAGACAGCTCAGTGGTTAAGCACTCACTGCTCTTGCAGAGGACCTGCTCACAAGCCCATTTAATTCCAGTTCTAGGATGTGTCTTCTTCCATCTGTCATAGGCACCAGCACACTTGCACAACAGACATACATAGACATAAGTAAAAAGAATATTAAAAACGAACTAGAAGAGAATTAAGTTCTGTTGTTTTCAAAGGAGGTAAGAAAACTGAGGACAGAATAAGGTGACAATGGGACATGTGAAAGCACAATTCAAATTCCAAGTCAGTCAGTGCCCTTCCTCCCACAGGAAACTCTCCTAGTCCTTCCTTCTTAGCCTAGTTCGACTTTGTATTGAATAATGAAAGAAGTTTATGCTTGCAAATTCCCTATATATCTCTCTTAAATAAGATATTTATCTTTCCATATCTGATGTAGTCACATTCACATTTAAGATTAGCCTATTTCAAATATTGCATAATATTTCACAATTGTGCTGAAATTATAACAACAGTTGGACTAGATTTAATCATACATTCATCTCACTGGGGCAATTTCAGTAGAGTGAAATAGCACATCTCTTGACCTCATTAAAATTGTATTTGAATTGAAGAAAAAAGGAACAGGTGCCTTTATGTATGGTAACAATCATTACAATCCCTCAGCCAAATTTCTAGGAAAAAAATAATTATCCTGCCCAGAAACAACAGAGCATGGTTGAGAGGCAAATGCCAAATCTTTATATCCAACTTATAAACATGTCTTCTCTTCCTCTTGCTTGGCACTTCTTTCAAAGTCCTGGAAGAAGCAGGACTTTTTCTAATGACCTCATACTAGGTAAAAATTAGGTACTTGGTTTTCCTCAAATGGTCTTCAAGGAGCTTCCAACACAGTGCAAATGAGATAGTATGACAGCACTTGAACACATCAGTGGAGTGAATGTGAGACAACTTATCAAGCTACAAACTTAAGTTCCCATAGAAACATTTTTTTTTTAAACTTTCTGGGGATTCAGGATGGGATCAAAAAACTGACACTCTGCAGCAATACAGTGAATCACATTGAGAAATGCTTTCCTGCTGGGGTAGAGCTTGCTTTGAATGAAAATGTTGATGCTAGTCTGTATAGCACTTCATTCTGCCTTGTCTGAGGACTTCACTTATCTGTGTGCCTTCCAAAGACAGTAGTCTCCACTCTTGAAATGAAGGAAGATAGAAAATTGAAAACTGATAGAGGGAGCCAGTAAACAAAACAGAACCCATCTTTTCAAATGAGATAATGATGATGATCACACTGATAATAGATCATATTTACTCAGTACAAGGTACTTCTTGGCAACTCATTTTAACCTTCAAAAAGTCCTCAGGTTAATACTAATATATCTTAACCTTACGAGTAATAAAACTGGAACTCAAAGAAGTGGAGCCATTTATTTGAGTTTACAGACCCCTGAGTGATGTGGGATGTCTTTCTGTATGCTGTGAATTACCATTGGATAATAAAGGAACTGTTTGGCCTATGGCTCAGGCTTATTGCTAGCTAGAACTCAATCTATTTCTACTAACCTATCCTCTATATCAGAGTGATGAGTAGAAGTAGGCTCCAGAAAATATGACTGCCCACTTACTTCCTAGAGGCTAAAGGTTTATTTAATGTAAAAAGCAACATGGTAACTGAAGTTCAAGAGCAAGGTCATGAAACAAAATATATTAATAACATTTTAACCTAAAAAAGTAAACAAATGTAAATTATAGTAGCACAAAAGCATTAGCTATTTATTGAGTACTCAGAAGCACTTATAGTAGCTCCCTTGTTGAATACTGTAGCCATAGAACATTTTCATTATCTAAAAGTTTGATTAGGCTGGGCAGTGGTGGCACATGTCTTTAATCCTAGCATTCTGGAGGCAGAGGCAAGTGGATCTCTATGAGTTTAAGGTTAGCCTGGTCTACAGAGTGAGTTTTAGGACAGCCCGGACTGTTACACAGATAAACCCTGTCTCAAAAAAAGAAAAAAAGACAGAGGAGGAGGGAGAGAGGAAGAAAGGGAAAAGATAGAAAGCAAGGAAGGAAGAAAAAGAAAGAAAGGAAGGAAGGAAGAAAAAAGAAAGAAAGAAAAAAGAAAGAAAACCTGGTTACTAGAAGTTAGTAAGAGTAACCTACTTAGAATCTTAAGATCTTCTATAGATAACAAAACCATACTTTTATTATCTCATGGTTCTGAAGAGCAAAGGAGATTGGGTTCAACTGGGTTGTGTGCTCTGCAATTCACAAGGTTGGTATCATCTGTGGCCTGGGCTGGGTTCTGAGAGGTCTCTAGAAACTCAGAACACCCATTTTAAAGCCGAGTATAATTAGATTGGTCCCATTAGGTAACCACCTACCACAAGCGATTTCTCCTATTTCATTGTGTCTATAGCACTTATGTTTTTCCAGAGAGGTCTTGGGCCCAGGAAATATCTTCCTTTGGATTCTGCAAAAAGAGGTACCACCTTAGCAGCAAACATTTTCAAAGCTTAATTTCGACTAAAACTTGATAAGTTGCATAGGAGTAGTTTTTTAGACCTCCTAGAGACAGACAGAGGAAGAAAGTCAAAATGCATAACTAACAATTCTCTTTTCCCCCAATTCATTGCTTAAAGAGACTATAATGTCACAGTTATTTAATGGTATTAGCATGTGGTAAACTTATATTAAATTAGAAAGCTTAGTCTAAGGAGAGTTTAAATGGAACCAGCTCTATGTGACAAAACTATAAGACATATATCATGCCACGTTTAGTACCAATATAAAATGATGACTTTCTACAACTCTTACTGGATTCTCCTTTTTACAGTTGCTAAATTTCACACACACACACACACACACACACACACACACACACACACACACAGAGAGAGAGAGAGAGAGAGAGAGAGAGAGAGAGAGAGAGAGAGAGAGAGAGAGAACCACCACCAAAACACTGACTACATTTCCCTCTGCCATAGTATGCATTTTGCTGCTAAAACACTGACCAAAACCACCCTGGAGATGACAGGACTTACTTGCTTACTGTTCTTAGTCCCTTATAGAAGGAAGCCAGGATCACAGGCAGAAACTTGAAGCTGAAACCATAGAGGAACTCTACATACTGGTGTGCTTCCTCTGACGTGTGTAGCAAACCTTCTTATACAGCTCAGGCCCATCTGCCCAGGGATAGCACTGACCACAATTGGCTGGATCCTCCATCAGTTAGCATCTAAGAAAATGCTCTCACAAGCTACTTACAGCCTGGTCTGATGAAAGCAATTCCTCAATTGAGATTCCCTCTTCCCAGGTATGTTTATGTGTCAAGGTGACAAAAACTATGGCACTCTCTTTTTTGACATTATGTATGAAACAGTTATTGAAGCTGAAGACTACTCTAGAAGTGTGAGGTGAAGTTCTTAAAAAAGAGTTGGATGTGAGATTGGAGAGGTAGGTGGTTTGGTGATGAAAAGTACACACTTCTCTTACAGAGGAAACAAGTTTGATTCCCATGCCCACATCAAGCAGTTTACAAGTTCCTGTAACTCCAGTTTCAGGAGGATCCAATGTAGGCACTGCCCTGATGGATACATACCCCAAAGACACACAGAGTCTCTCACACACATAATAAAAATAAAATTTTAAGAGTGTGACATAAACTCATGGATGTTTTCTTGTCCATGTTGGCATAACGACACCTCTGGACAAAGAGCTACTGGTGGTTAAATGGCTGTTGCGAGAGGAATAATCAGTAACCAGCTTCCTCCATTGATGGCTCCAACATAGATGATTCAATTCTAATTGGTCAGTCCTGGGCAAATGTTCATATGAGTAATGCTAAATGAACTCTGTGTGTGTGTGTGTGTGTGTGTGTGTGTGTGTGTGTGTGTGTGTGTGTGTGAAACAAAAATATTAAAAAGGGAGATGAAGAGAAGGCTCAGTGGTTAAGAATACTTGCTACTCTTCCACAGGATCAGAGTCTATGTATCAAGTGATACACTACAGCCTGTAACTCCAGCTCCAGGAGATCTGAAACATTCTTCTGTACCTGCACAAACCAGAACACATACAAATAAACAAACAAATGAGTGAATGAATAAACATTAAAAAATAAAGAAGATCAGGTCATGAAGGTTGGAGGGTCAGAATAAAGAAGGGGTGAGAGAGAAAAAATGATTTTTTTATTTAAAAAGTTTTTTTTTCATATCTACCACTCTCTCCCTCCCTTCCCTCCACCCAGTCCCTCCCAGTCCTCCCTCAGGATCCCCCCATCCATTCCCCAAGGAGGGCAAGAAGTCCCAATGTGGGTCAGTTCAGTCTGGCATACCCAGTTGAGATAGGTCTGAGTCCCTGATCCCAGTATTAAGGCTGAGTTAGCTGTTCCTCTGTAGGAAATGGGCTCTGAAATGCAGACCTTATTGGAATGTTACAGAGCTTCTTATACTAATCTTCATTTTCTTTCTGGAATTCAACCCAGATCCTATATTGTAATAGTTGTTGAAACTCTATTGCCTTTCCCAGTCTGTCCTTACATTTACACTTTTGATGAGTACTGGTCCATTATTTTGCTGGATGTTCCTCAATTACTTCAGGTTATTTTATAACTCTCACCTGGCACCTTGGTCAGGTTCATGTTTTAACACTTGTCTCTAGTTAGGTACCACCTACGTATTTGTTTCCACTATGACCACTCCCAATTTGTCACCACTCTTCTGCCAAAATTAGATCTGCTATTCTTTGGATGTCTCTGGAGAATCACTTTGTGATGTATCATGAGTAATGAGAACATTGTCAGGGCATAAAATGTGAAGCTCATTAATATGGTAATCATGCATCTGTGTTGTTATCGTGCCTAGTTTAATTATGACAGAGGACTGTGGTAAAGCTGAACAACAGAGTACAGGGGTGCAGTCAAGAGGCATGAAGATATGATAAATGCATTACATGAAAAGCCATGGAAATGCAAGCCACAAGATAACCAAGCAATGTTAATTCAATCCAGTCCTATCCCAAGATATAAGAACCTTTCAAGTTCGGAGGGCATGATGAAAAGCAATGGACACTGCTTGCCCCACCACAGAGTAGAGAGAAGGCAGCTGAAAGAAGGATTGCATGGAAAAGCGGTCTTTAAAATCTTTTAATACTCCTGAACCTGGCTTCCCTCCCTATAAAAAGGATAATAACCATCTCCATTTCCCTCCCAGGTCTACTGCCAGTGAGCATGGGGAGGGGAGTTCAACACAATGTAGCTTAAAGTAAAAGGCACTGGACATCAGGAAAGACTTAGTGCTGCAAAATTCCACAATGATTTGATAGCAATAGTTACATTGCCAAAAAGCCACTCTTACATGGATCTGCTCAACAACACAACTCTAAGGTTTCTACTTTAAAAATCATGTTGACAGTGAATTCTTGCTCCATCATGGGGCTATTTTGGTTCTTCCTGCTTTCATTGCTCTTTTCTGGATCTCTCTAAAACTCTCCCTTTCTAGCTGTGTCTTTTAGTTTAATATTTTGTTTTTTTATCATATGATGTTTTCATCATATTCTTTTTCTTCTTCCAACTTCCCTGAGATCCTCCTCACCCCCATAACCACCCAACCCCCCCCCACACACACACACTCCCCTTTGTCTCTCCCAACCAACACTGAGACTAGAGAGCAAGGCTGATATAGGGACAGTTCTGGGTCAGTGTTGATAAAATAATGGTTATGTTGTTTTACTTACCTAATTTAGTCCTCCCGATAACCCAGAAAAGTAAGCAGCATGGACATTATTTCCACTTTAATGAGAAAAAATGAGACAGTTTAAGTGATCTGCTTGAGATCACATGACAGTTGTCTTTCAGATTGCTATATCTGGGGAAAAGAAATGTGTTTCATGCCTACACTAAGCCTGGGACAGAGAACTCAAAAGCCTTCAAGGGCACCAGAATGTGGGCAAGGAGAAGGTGCCGGACAACAATTGTGGTAAAGACAGCAACGTAAAGAGGGTAGGCATGGTTCGGGATACAGAAAAGAAATGGGCACTATGACATTTACAGGTCCAGGACTTCATTTCACTGTGACACCAAGCCATTGAATTCACAGATGAGACCATTGAAGTTTAGATATGCTAAGGGACTAGTAAAGAAATAACTAGCAAAGGTCCAGTGTTATCACTTTAGGGTTTTGTCTGGGCTCTGAGCTCTGCAGAGGACAGCAGGCCATTTTTTCTTTGGAGAAAGCAATAGTCTGCAAAAGTGGTTGAGAGGGCCAACCTGCCAAAATTGTTAAGAGAACCAGCTCAGAATAGCGTTCGCTGAAGGACAGTTGAGTAGGAGTCCCTTCTCTGGGATTTTCTGAAAAGGTAAAAATAAGAAGACAGAAAATTCTGCAAGAAGCAAAACAGTAGAAGACAGATTCAGAATGTGATTCATTAAAGGAGAACTCAACTCAACTTTATCTCCTGGGTGTTTCTTTGCAGGTCAAGGAATGGAAGCAGAAGTTTCTGGAAATGAAGCATTTTATAGAAGGTAGAATCCCTCCAGGGCTATTGCTAGATAGAGAAATAATGATCATTAGTTGCCATGCCAATCAAAATTCAAAGTAGATAGGGGACAAACTGCTTTTACTATGTGGATTTTTCTTGGCTTCTGTTTCAAAGATAAAACTTTGTACCTAACTCCTTCCAATTTAAAAAATTATTAATATATATTTGTTATACAAAATGAAGTGTTGATAATATTTTTGTGCTAGTGTGTACTTTAACCTTACTGCTTCACCATTAACCTTTTTAGTCTCTATTCCCCTAATACTAGCACCCTTCCTCTTCTATTTTCATAGAAGTGTATTTCTGTATGTTTGTTTTCATATATATATATATATATATATAGGTGTATATGCATATAGGCTTCATGTATGTGCATATAGGCTTCACATATGAAAAAAATATAGAATTTTTATTTTAGCAACATTTTCTGCTGCTGTGATAAAATATTCTGAGAAAACAACTTGAAAGATAATGGTCTTACTTTGACTCCACATTGTATCTTTGGTTAGGAAGCAGAAAATAGTGAATGCTGACACTCAGGGACTCAAGCAGTCAGGGACTCTAGCCAACGTAATGGTGTCACCCACTGTGGGCAGATTTTCCCACCTATATTCACATAATATAGGTAATCTTTTACAAGCATACCCAGAGGATTATTTAATCTACATAATCTTTCTCAGGCATTGGCTTCTGTGGTTCTATAAACCCACCAAGTTGGTAGCTGCTATCGATAACACTGGTTAGTTTTTGTTCGATATGATGATCTCTAATTCCAAATCACTTAAGTTCTTATTTCTTTATGGATTAATAAAAGTCAACTCAGTATACATACCACATTTTCATTACTCCTTCATCTATTGATGGATGTTTAGGCTGATTGCATAAGTTGAACATTGTGAATGGTCCCATAATAAACACAGATGTGCAGAAATCTATGGAGAAGGCTGACTTATAGTCCTTTGAACACACTGAGGAAGTAGGTGTTACAGGGAAAGAACAGATATGGGCCTAGATATAGGGCAAGGGATGAGGTTCTGATAGAGTAATAAAAACTAAAAACAAACATGCCCAGAGAAGTCTTCTGTTTGAAGTCACTACCCAAGTTAATTCAAGTCACTACTTAATCCTGATAGTCATCAATCTGAATAAACATTAGTCTGAAAGACAAGGTAGAATGTTACCTGTAACTACAACCTATTACTAATGTTAGTCAACACATAATAATTCTTACATGAAGGGAAAAAAAGAAAATAGTCACCAAAATAAAAATTTGATTATTAATTATTTTTTAATTTGGCATCATTTCAAAAGGAATATCATTGAATCTCTATGAGACTCAGTTGACCTACTCTTAGTTGGGAATTCAAGAGAAATTAAGCCAAATGACCTTATACAAACTAACACAGGGAATGTTCAAGAAAGTGTTGTAACAGAGAAAACATAATAAGAAGAGAGGATGCGGATTGAGGGGAAACTTTTCCATTGTTGGTGGGAGTGTAAACTTGTTCATCCACTCTGGAATTCAGTATGGCAGTTTCTCAGAAAACTGGGAATCAATCTCCCCAAGCATCCAGCAATACCACTTCTGGGTGTATACCCAAAAGATGCACATTCACACTCGAAAGGCATAAGCTCAATCAACTATGTTCACAGCAGAGTTATTTGTAATAGCAAGAACCTGAAAACAACCTAGATGCTCCTCACCTGAAGAATAGATTAATAAACTGTGGTACATCTACACAATGAAGTACTACTCAGCAGTAAGAAGAAAATGATATCCTAAAATTTACAGGCAAATGGATGGATTTGGAGAATATTCTCCTGAGCGAGGTCTCACAAACCCAGAAAGAGAAGCAGGGAATGTACTCACTCATTAGTAGACTTTAAACAAAAAAAAGAGATGTCATTGTATACAAGAGCTCAAGGCTAGAACATAGCTAAATGACACAGTGCTTCACTTCTGCATTGATGGCCTCTGGCAGGGGTGTGGGTGAAGAAAGACTTGTTTTCTTTAAGGGTCTGGCCACAGGGAGTTTAAGTATGCTCCAGTAAGTAAATGAGCAGCATGAATGGGCATTTTTGTAAATGGGGAGATCATAATAGTGGGTATGAATCTGAGAGGTCTGATAACTGAGTTTGATGGGGTACATGATGTAAAATAATAAATATATAAAGAAAACATAAAAAGAATATTGATCTTAACTATTATTCTGCATTGTCACTTTATATCATTATATTGCATTTTTTCCTGCCTAAGCAAATTTTTTGTCATATATTAAAATAAAAAGTCTTAAAGATGCATAGAATAAACAGGAAAATATGTGAATAAATTAGTTGGAGGTATCTTCCACTTCATCTAGGACCCATAATTATCTCACAGCAATATGTAAAGCTCAATAAACTGGTCTTTATATATACATATGTATATATAAAGAATTGAAATAAGCCAAGCATTTATCAAGTGATGAATGGATAATCTAGATGTGAAAGGAAAAGTATTGGCTCAGCACAAAGATTATTTGCCCCAGAGAGACAGAGGGCAAGGAATAAGAGGTAAAGACAGAGGATAGAGGATGAAGGAAAAAGTGAAAGGAATAAGGGAGAGGTCAGGATGTTTGTCCCAGATGACAAAAGATTGCCTCTGGATAGAGAGAAGACAGATATGGTCCTTCAGAAAATGATATATAAGATTTATAAAGGTACAAGGGGAACCCTATGATAGGATGAGGTGTTTAATTTTAATTGGAAATGTTAATTTGGTGAGCCAAAGGGGTGTTTGATTGTTATACTTCAATATTTTGATAGCTGGAACCTGGTAGTCAGCCTTGGGCAAACAGATTGTCAAGGGAATAGACCTGGGGTGGAGGGTAGCTTCAGGAATATAATCTAGCACGTTTTTGTTTCTTTTTTTTAGAAAGGTAGAAAAAAATGGGGAGAAGGAAGGGTAAAGCCTGCTGGAGCAACATGCTCCAGTGGATCACTGTCCCTTCAAGATGTGTTTTAAGTTGTATGCAAAATGGAATATTATGCTGCAATGAAAAATGAACTACAGATACATGGTGCAATGTGGGTAAGACTTGAAAGGATGCCGAAGAAGAAGTAATATACAAATTGGCACACATTGTTTTCCTGTCATTTTTGTATTACATTTATGTGACATATCTGAAACAGAGGTATCTCTAGAGAGAGGAAACAGATAAGTTCTGTATCAGAGGCTGAGATTCACGCTAACAATAAGTGACTAATTATGAGTAAGGAGTTTCTTGGGTAAATTGTGGAATCATGGAACTCAAAGTCAATTAGGCATGGGCTCAGCTTTAAATTTTTTAAGTTGTGGAATCTGTAATCATCAACACAGAAATCTCTGAAAGTAAATTCATGCCAGGTGTGCGTTTTAATTAATTGCATGGCACCACTCTTCATTAAAATATGATTTCTTTCTCACTATAAAAAGATTGGAGGGAGGGAAAGTGAGCTATTTTTCATTTACACTTTCCTACAAGTGGCATTTTAATTAGTCCCCCAAGAAAAACTGTTTTGTTGTTTTTGCCATTCCTTTTCAGAAAGCCTAAGGTGTATATTTTCCCCCAGGACAAACCGTTTGTACAACTGTTGAGGGATCAGTGCCAACTCTCATTTCCTCATGCGACTCTGCTGGGTCCACAGGATGAGGGGCTCTCATTTAACAGGATTGGCCTTTTACCCAAAGGACACATCTCCAGCAGTGCTGCTCATGACTGCTTTTCTTCCAAGATTCTTTCCAATGAGTCTACTCATGCATCAGACTCTGTCACAACACTGGGGCTATGCGGCCCATTGTCCAAGGAGTTACTTGCTCTACATCCAAACATGAAAAGATACCTTTGTGTAGCTTGGTCTGTTTAAGGAGCCCCTGACAGTGGGATCAGGGTCAAACCCTGGAGGATGAACTGGCTTTTTGAAGCCCATTCCCTATGGTGGGACACCTTGCTCAGCCTTGATGCAGGGGGGAAGGGCTTGGACCTGCCTCAATTGAATGTACTGGGCTTTGCTGAGTTTCCATGGGAGGCCTTACCTTTTCAAAGGAGGTGATGGGAGGTTGGGAGGGGGAGGCTGGGGGTGAAGGATGAGAAGGGGATCTGTGGTTGGTATGTAAAATAAATTTTTAAAATTCTTAAAAGAGGAAAAAAGACAGCTTTGTGTTAGTTTGTTTTAAGACAGCACTTGAGAAGCTGAAGCATGAGAATTACCATTAAGACTGAAGCCAGCCTAAGCTATACAGTGAGTTATAGCTCTTATTGTATTTTTTTTGTTTTTTTTCCTTCTTTATTTTGTATTTATCAAAAAAACAGTAAAAAGAATTTAAAATGCAGAAGAATTAACAATAACTATACAGAGGATAAGAATCATAAGCATGGCTTATCAAGGGTAGAAATACAAATAAGATTGCTACACATATATTTTCTTTGTGTTCAGCTTTCCCTCTGAATTTTTTTTCCATCCCTGTATATCCTTATTCAAGGTCTCTTCCCCCTCCCAACACATCTGGTCATTTTTCTTCTCTGCAACTCCCCATCCCCTCCCTTGGCAGGGAGCAGACAGTCCTATGGTCCCACTGACCCAATAATGC
>PVIH01018666.1:0-37822 GCA_004025045.1 Sigmodon hispidus
AAAAAAAAAAAAAAAAAAAAGAAAACAAGCCTCACCTGTTGGCTGCCAACAAGACACAGACTCAAAGTGAAAGAATGTAAAATGGTAAAATCTGTCAGAATGGAGTCTAAAGACAGTCAAGAATCTCCTGACTCAAACCTGGCAGAATAAATTTCAAGGTAAATTAGGTAAACAAATATAATATTCACTGCATACGAATTAGAGAATAATCTATCGAGAAGATGTGATGAATGTAAAAAGACTATCAAGATCTCCCCAAATCACTGAGAAAGCACCATGTTACATTACTCTTACCAAATAGACCTAACTAACATCAGCAGAATTCTGAATTTTAGAATTCCTAAAATACATCATTTGTTGTTAGTAAAGGATCAAATTAGAAACAAAACCAGAAATCAACAGAAACAAACAAGTCATGGATGCTGAATAACACTTTTGAGCAATTGTTTCCCCTCTCTCTCTTTCTCTCTCTCTCTCTCTCTCTCCTTTCTTTAGTACTGAGCACAAGGTTTGCCATTGAGCTATAGCTCTAGCCCTTCTTAACTAAGAAAAGTTTATTGTTATGTATATGTGTGTACCTGGTTGAATTTATGTGCATCATCACATCAGTGAAGTTCCCATGAAGGCCAGAAAAGGGCATTAGATAGATCCCCCAGAACTGGAAATCAGGAGATTGTCAGTTGCTATGTAAGTTCTGGGAGTCAAACTCAGAACATTTCTAAGAGAGAGAAGCTCTCTTGAAGTTACTCAGGCCAACTTTGAACTCCCCTTATAACTCAAAAGGGCCTGAAACATGATTCTCATGCCTCAGCCGCCCAAGTGTGCCACCGGGCTCTGGTCAGTGAAGGCAAATCTAAGACAGAAGTTTGTAGCTATGACTGTCTACACTGCAAAATTATGGTGATCTTGAAAAATCTAATGATGCTTCCAAGGTGTTAGAAAAACAAGAAAAAAACCAAACCCAAACCAATAAATATAAATAATGATTATTAACCTGTAAGCTTGTGAAAGAGAGGAGGAGGAAGAGAAGAAGGAGGAAGAGAAGGAGGAGGAAGAGGAGGAGGAAGAAGAGGAGGAGGAGATGACGACAATGATTCAAAAGGACCAATGAAACAATCAGTTCTTTAAAAGGATAAACAGGACTGATAAATTATTAACCAAATGAGCTCATAAATCCAAATGAGGGTCTGGAGAGATGGTTCAGCAGTTAAGAGCATTGGCTGATCTTCCAGAGGTCCTGAGTTCAAGTCCCAGCAATTACATGGTGGCTCACAATCGTCTATAATGAGAGTTGGTGCCCTCTTTTGGCCTGCAGGCGTACATGCAGGCAGAACACTCTATACATAGTAAATAAATCTTTTAAAAAATCAATTGAGTAAAACTAGAAACAAGAAGTAAAATGGGGGCTACTGAACCCATATGCCACTGAAGTCAAGGGGATCATTAGGAAATAATTAGAAGAAGCATATTAAAAAATTTAGAAATCATAAAAGAAAATGGACGAGTTTATAAACATATCTGGCCTACAATACAAGCAGCACCAAACCCCTCCCAATAAAATGTTAGGAGTGGGCAGCCTCACTGCTAAGTCCTCACAGATAAGATTACAACACAGAAAGGAAACTATATCCAATCTCCTTGCTTATGCAGACACACAAAAAAAATCCTAAATAAAGTTTCTGCAATAGAAACTCAACGATATGTGTACTGGTTAGTATTTTTGTCAATTTCACACAAGAGTTATCTGGGAAGACAGAACTGCAAATGAGGAATTGTCCTCATCAGATTGTAGGCAAGTCTGTGGGACACTTTCTTAATTAATGGTTGGTGTGGGAGGGTCTAATCCACTATGGCTGCACCAACCTGGGCAGCTAATCCTGAGCTGTGTAAGAAAGCAAACTGAACAGCTAGAGAAATGACTGTAACAGTTAAGAGCACTGACTTATCTTCCAGAGGACTCAGGTTTGATTCCCAGCAGCCACATGGTGGCTACAACTCCCTCTAACTATAGCTGTAGGAGATCCAGCATCATCTTCTGGTCTCTGTGTGTACGTGTGGTATACAGACATGCACAGGCAAAACAAACATACACATAAAATACGTCTTTTAAAATATTAAATTACTGAAAATATTCTTTCTGGCAATCAGGACACACAATGCAGAGAGAGAGACAGGGACAGAGATAGACAAGGGGAAGGAAGGAAGGAAGAAAGAAAGGGAGGGAGGGAGGGAGAGAGGGAGGGAGGGAGGGAGGAAGGAAGGAAAGAAGCCATGGAGAGTAAGTCAGCAGGCTACATTCTTCCAGGCCTTTGCTTCACTTCCTGTTGCTTTAAATTCCTGCCTCAAAGGATGTGGAATGTAAGCTAAATAACCTCTTCCCCTCCACAAGTTGCTTTTGGTCAGCATTTTATCATTGACAACAGAAACAAGAACAATACATTTTCAAAGACACATTCCACAGGCCAGCAAGGTATCTTCCCAAGAAAGGCGTTCGTGGCCAAAATTGTGACCTGAGTTTGATCCCTAGGACCCAAAGTGGTGGAGAAAAGAACTGACTTCTTCCAATTGTCCTCTGCCTGCCATGTCTGTGCATGACACATGTGTGATAATAATTAATAATTAACTAATAATAGAGACTATAAGATTAGAGTCTGCCGATAAGAGTGCTGAGCTATGGAAATGTTTCACTGATCTCATGAAACACTTAAGAATTTCTTAGAACTGAAAATAACTAGATTTAACATTTTTAATTTATTTTTATCTGTGCCCACACATTTGTCTTTATATGTACCACATGCATGACCAGACCCAAGGAGGCCAGAGAGGGCATCAGATCCCCCGGAGCTGGAGTCACAGGCAGTTGTGAACCACCACGTGGGGCTTCGGAACTGAGTCCAAGTTCTCTGGAACAGCAGCCAGTGTTCTGAAGTACTAGGCCAACTCTTCAGCCAAAACTAAAATTTTATATTTTTAAAGACTTATTTATCTATTATGTATACAGTATATAGAAGAGGGTACCAGACGTCATCATAGATGGTTGTTAGCCACTATGTGGTTGCTGGGAATTGAACTCAGGACCTCTGGAAGAACAGTCAGTGCTCTTAACCTCTGAGGCATCTCTTCAGCCCCCAAAACTAAAATTTTAAATGGTAACACAAAAAGTCAAAATAAAATTTTAAGACCATCTTTCTCTCAATATAAAATAGATAGCTGCAGGTGTGTCAGTTAAATCTGAGATCAAGTGGCCAAAAAATACAGTAGAAGAAAGCTATAATGGGGAGGAATTAGGGCTATTCAATAAAATATCATTTTTTGATTTGATGGTGTTCCCACTGTTAATCTCTTCCAATCCCTAATTTTTTGAGATTGCTTTTATTACTCTATTTTCTAGCCCCTTTGTTTATATATTTTTACTTGCAAGTGTTGATTACAAAGAGACATTGGTCTGGTTTGAGGCCTCAGTTTCTTTTTTTTTAAAAAAAAGATGTATTTATTATGTATACAGTGTACAGAAGAGGGCACCAGATGTCATCATAGATGGTTGTGAGCCACCATGTGGATGCTGGGAATTGAACTCAGGTCCTCTGGAAGAACAGTCAGTGCTCTTAGCCACTGAGCCATCTCTCCAGCCTTCCCTTGGTTTATCAGGGCTGGGCCCTCACTGGGACTCCTCTTGGATATCCTGTTGTTGCCATGGAGATCCTGCAGCTGTGGGTCTGTGGGCTAAGTCCCTTCACATGCTTCAGCAGATTATAGATGGGGTGGACATTGGGGTGAGTCAACTCAGCCCTGGTTCTGGGTCTGGGTAGATGCAAGGTTGGTGATCTGCCAGTTCTCCCTGCTCTCACTGTCAGGGTGAGCTCTCCAGCATTGCCTTGTCTAATTCTCTCCTAGTATTTGGGTGTTTTTTTTTTAAAAAAGAAAATTATTTTTTAAGTCTTTTTTAATATTTTAAAGTCATTAATAAAATTCCTTTTTCATACCCTCCACTGTTCCCCCTCCCTCCCCTTCTTCCACTGTCTTACTATAATTATTAAGTATGACACAGGTCCACATTTCTGAATTGAGAATATCTGGACATTAGACCAGGTTCTAAACAGAATGCTTACTCAAAAAAAAAAAAAAAAAAAAAAAAAAAAAAAAAAAAAAAAAAAAAAAAAAAAAAAAAAAGGTGACACAGCACCCCCTGGTGGCAAACCACAGAACCGCAGGTGACCAGAGACGAGAATGGCACCTCTTAGACCTTTGGACTGAGTCCCTTGACCCTCTGAACTACTCTAGACTAATAAAACACTAGCCCTGGACACGCCAGGAAACATGTACTCAATGCCCTCAGACACAAATTGCTGGAGTCCACAGCTGTTCCAGGAACTAACACATGATGGAAAGTTCTAGAGCTCTCCTGTACTGAGAGTCTCCATTGAGGCCCATGAGTGTTCAGTCATAGCTGTTTCTTCTTCCTTGGCTCTTTACTCTTTGAGGGAGATGCCAACCAGCTGCAGCAAGGGTTGTGCCTAGACTAGTGCCAAACTACTGTGTGAGAGAGCCTGTAAGCAGCCCTTGGTCAGGGAGGCAACAGGCATCGTCTGCCTTCTAAATGTCATAATGTATTCGTAGAGTCTGGCTTTGAGGGTGTTCACCATCAAAGCCAGACTCTACTACAGGGCTACACACAGGGGAGAGCAGGGCCAAGCTCCTACCAATGGCACCCCCCCCCAGGACCCCCTGCAGAGGCTGTAGAGCAATACCTGAGGATGTAGGGTCACCAGGGGCACATGTGACAGAGCTGCTCAAGACCCTGTCAACACAAGACAATTCCAAAGGAGGAACAAGCAGCAGAGGAGAAGGGGGAAGTAGAGCCATGGACACAGAGGGACACAAACAGGAAGTGACCATGTGCAGCTTCACACCTGACCCTGGCAGGGGTATAAAGACCCCAGGCTCAGGAGGCTCCACACTTACACATCTTCCTCTGCACCTGCTCCTCTGACCTACTCCATACTCAACCCAACACCAGAACCATGAGCTGCTGTGGCTGTTCAGGAGGCTGTGGCTCCAGCTGTGGGGGCTGTGGCACCAGCTGTGGGGGCTGTGGCTCCAGCTGCTGCAAGCCTGTGTGCTGCTGCAAGCCTGTGTGCTGCTGTGTGCCTGTCTGTTCCTGCTCTAGCTGTGGGGGCTGTGGCTCCAGCTGTGGGGGCTGTGGCTCCAGCTGTGGGGGCTGTGGCTCCAGCTGCTGCAAGCCTGTGTGCTGCTGCAAGCCTGTGTGCTGCTGTGTGCCTGTCTGTTCCTGCTCTAGCTGTGGGGGCTGCAAGGGAGGCTGTGGTTCCTGTGGAGGCTGCAAGGGAGGCTGTGGTTCCTGTGGAGGCTGCAAGCCCTGCTGCTGCCAGTCCAGTTGCTGCAAGCCCTGCTGCTCAACAGGCTGTGGGTCATCTTGCTGTCAATCCAGCTGCTGCCAGCCCTGCTGCTGCCAGTCCAGCTGCTGCAAACCCTGCTGCTGTCAATCCAGCTGCTGCAAGCCCTGTTGCTCTTCAGGCTGTGGGTCATCTTGCTGTCAGTCCAGCTGCTGCAAGCCCTGCTGCTCTTCAGGCTGTGGGTCATCTTGTTGTCAGTCCAGCTGCTGCAAGCCCTGCTGCTGCCAGTCCAGCTGCTGCAAGCCCTGCTGCTCTTCAGGCTGTGGCTCATCTTGCTGCCAGTCCAGCTGCTGCAAGCCCTGCTGCTGCCAGTCCAGCTGCTGCAAGCCCTGCTGCTCTTCAGGCTGTGGCTCATCTTGCTGCCAGTCCAGCTGCTGCAAGCCCTGCTGCTGCCAGTCCAGCTGCTGCAAGCCCTGCTGCTGCCAGTCCAGCTGCTGCGCCCCTGTGTGCTGCCAGTGCAAGATCTGATGTACTGGCCACACGCTTCATATGGTTTCCCATCAACCACAACTAGGGAGGTTTCATTGTTCACTTTCTGGTCCTGTGGTCCTCTGGCATTCTTCTCTCCATCTCCACAAGGCACCAGTCTGTTTCATTCCCCTGGAAGAAGTGTACATCCCAAGCTTCAGACATGTCCCTGCTCTATGAAAGACTCTACTTCTGCTCTAGTCTACCTCTTTGACTCTTCTTATGGACATAATCACATTCCTGCAATCTGTTCAATATGTCAGGGACCAACCCTCTGCCCTCAACCACAGTTATCCTTCCTGCTTCTCTGTCAGCTCTACCCAGCAGGGCTTCCTTCCTGGGACAGTGAGGGACGATCCCATCTTTGCTTGTTAAAATTAAATTAAATCACAATTTAATAAAAAGCTCTTTGTTTCCTACAAACAGTTCTGTCCCTTGCATGTGTTCTAGTTTCTTTTCCGTTTCTGTGATAAAATACTCTGACTAAAATGAGCTTAGGGAAGGATTTATTTGGCTTATACTTGCAAGTCACAGATCGTCATTAAAGGAAGGGGGGGTAGGAACCCAAACAGGAACCTGAAGGAAAAACCATGGAGAAATGCTACTTGCTGGCTTGCTCACAGGATCATGCCCACTAGCTCCCATATAGGCCAGGACAGTCTGCCTAGGGAATGGTTCTGCCTACAGAGAGCTGGGCCCTCCTATATCAATTAATAATCAAGACAATCCCTCACAGACATGCCCACAGGCCAATGTCATCTGAAAATCCTTCAACTGAGACTCTGCTCTCAGGTGACTCTATGCTGTGTTAGGTGACAGATAAAGCTGACTATGATAATGTGATTCTTTCTCAGACTTTTCTGATTGCACCAAAGCATATTTCAGTGTTTGACTCACTCCAGGAAATCTATACCCAGTCAATACATACACAACACATACCATCCACATGTGTCCTCAGCCCAGAGACATGCAAATAACCTCATATGGTCTTAGTAGATAATTGAGGTAACATTTTGGAAAGGGGAGTTGGAATGGGAATGTTGGTCTTGACTCAGGGCCCTGAGATTTAAGCCCTGGTGGCCTTGATCCAGCAGATGGATGTGGGACCTCTGTTCTCTCACTGGCCTCAGTTTCCACAACTATACAACACAGAGGGAATAAGGTAAAGGCAGAGTGCTGTATCTTTTCAGAGCCTCTGTGCTGCAGGAAGGAGCCTACAGGATTCCTTCACAGAACTACTACCATGCAGATTTACTTTCTGGGACTAGCAGGCGCTTGGGACTGCCAAGGTTCAGGCTCTCTGTCTCCTCCAGGGCCTCATAAAGCTGTAGGTGAGCAAAGGAGACCATCCAGATACATAGCAGTGATTCTTATGTTTAAATAGAATCTAAAATAACCTCCAAATCTCTCCACCTCTTGCAAATAACCAAACCCTAATCTGGATGCTGTCGTGAAGACTGTCTACATTTAACGTTCTGCATTGATCTGTTCCATATTAGTAGCACAAAGCACCAGATGCAGGCTAGATTGACCAAGAAGTGTTGACACATACCTTGGTTGCAGGACATGGAGAGATCATGCTAGGACTCAGCTAGAAGTTTCCTCCTTGCAGGCTAGCCCTCATAGTGCTAGATGGTACTATGTGGGTACTAGGAGAGAGATGTCACCAATGCTTTTACCCTGTTTTGAGTCTTATGTGCAATACCAGCAAAGATGTATCTACTGATGCAGTAGTCACTGATGTGAATTTTTGGAAGCAACCAACAGCCTCCTTATTAGATTTAAGATCCACTACACAAGAAGATACCCACATATGGCACTGTCACCTGGTCAAAAGCTCATAGGATCTCACTGGGAAGCTGCTGCTATTGCTTCACTATATGAGCATAAAAATGTATCCATCAAATAATATGAATATGTTTGTGTCCATGGATTGGTGCTGCTGTTAGCTTGGGTCAGATAAGCTTCTTTTCACAGAGACTCATAATTGGTCAAAGTTCTGGGGATCAGTGACTGCTGAATGCTCAACCCTCAGTGGAACATTCAGATCATCTCCTCAAAGACTCAGCGGACATTGAAAATGAGGGGACAGAAAGAATGCACAACCAGGAGGAAGGGGGAAGCGGTGTAGAATCCTGCCTCCATGCATGATATGGCCACTGCACTTCTGAATCCTCAGCAGCTGTGGTTAACTGTGAGACCTGCACATAACTGGGTCTCTCACCTCTTTGTCACAGACAGGACCCCATCCATTCCTCCTTGAAGACATATAACTAGTTAAGGGTTGCTTGGAGAGAAAGAAACATTTTCTTCTATTGTGTAGCTACCAGTAAGGTATCCATGCTCTTATAAATAACCCCTCACCCATTCTCCTATAAGAAACCCTAACTAAACTCATCGGGTCATCCCCCCAAAAAAGCATGAAAGTATAGGGGTAGAGGACAAAGAATGTGAGGGAGATGGGACTACAAAGCAAAAAAACAAACTTTAACAAAAAAACATGATGTTGATTGTCAATGTATAAGATTAGATGGAATCTGCAAAAATGTACTAGAATTAGTAATTTAAGTTCAATTTACAGAAACAATATTGGAAGAGAATGAGATAGAAAATGTGGTTTTCACAACCACTGAACAGCTTGGGATCAGAAACACCCTAGACTGACCCTTCAAACCCCAGTCCATCTATAGGAACACCTGACTCACTCTTGAGGGAGGGGGGACAAAACTGGATTTGGCCGGGAGTGAAGACTGATCCAAGCATTATTGGGCCACTGTGACCATAGGACTGTCTGCTCCCTGCCAAGGGAGGGGATGGGGAGTTGCAGAGAAGAAAAATGATCAGATGTGGTGGGAGGGGGAAGAGACCTTCAATAAGGATATACAGGGATGGAAAAAAAAATTCAGAGGGAAAGCTGAACACAAAGAAAATATATGTGTAGTAATCTTATTTGCATTTCCGCCCTTGATAAGCCATGCTTATGATTATTATCCTCTGTATAGTTATTGTTAACTCTTCGGCATTTTTTAAATTCTTTTTACTGTTTTTTTGATAAATACAAAATAAAGAAGGAAAAAAAAAAAAAAGAAAATGTGGTTTTACCCTCACAGCAATAGTGTGAAAGAATGTGAATAAATTTAACAAAATTTTCCATTTATTTGTGCAATAAATTAAAAAAAATGCTAAACTCAAAACAAATAAAAGAGGAAAGAGCCTAAGACCATGGGTCAGGATACACAACACTGTGAGTTCTCTCCAGACCGGGTATCATCCCAATTGAAGGCCAAGTCAATGTTTTTGTTAAATTTGTCTAACTGATGCAGCCACCCCGGGAAGAAGGAAAAGCATTTCAACAAATGAATTGGTTATTCATGTGGGAAACAACTCAGAAAAATAAAAACATGTTGCAGGTCTAAACATAATGCTAAATATAATAATTTGAAGAAAACTTGGGAGAAAATCTGTACATCTTGGAGGAAGCCTAAGGTGTCTTAAACAGGACAAAAAAAAAAAAAAAAAAAAAAAAGACTGAGCCATGGCGGGCGTTGGAGACATGGCTCATCCATTAAGAGTACCAGGTGCTCTTCCAGGAGTCCTGGGTTTGATTGCCAGCACGTCATGGTTGGCCAAACTTTAGTTCAAGGAAATCTAAGGCCTTCTTCTGGCTTCTGAGGGCACTGAACAAATGTGGCTCACAGATATTTGTGGACAAATACCTATCTACATAAAATAATAAAATATATTTTTAAAAAGACTGAGCCATAAAAATAGATAAATTATTTCTACACTAGTCTTTTTTCTGCTGCTTTGATAAACACCATGACCAAAAGCAACCTGGGGAAGGAAAGGGTTTATTTTATCTTACAGCTTGTTGTCCATCATGAAGGGAAATCAGGGCACGAACATGGAGGCAGAATCTGAAGCAGAGGCCACAGAGAAATGCTTGCTGGCTTGCTCATCATGGCTTGCTCAGCCTGCTTTCTCACAAAGCACAGGGTGAGCAGCCCAGGGACAGCACCATCCACAAGATGCATCTTCCTGCAACAATTACCAAGAAAGAAAATGCTCCAAAGATAAAACCACATGCTGGTCTGATGGAGTCAGTTCTTCAGTTAAGGTTCCCTTTTCCCAGGTGTGCCAAGTTCAAAGATGAAGCTAACTATAATATTATCCAAATAAAGAAGCAGTCTTTAAACATAAAAAGATATGAATGTTCAGTATATATATATATATATACATATATATATGAAAAGATATTTAGTGTCTGTTACCATCAGAAAAGGTAAAGTCATGAGACCTCACTGACACCTGTTAGAATTAGGAGGTTAAGAAAAATCACAGTGGCAAATACTGACAAGGATGTGGTTTCACTGAAGATCCACTCTCTACCTGCTTTAGGGGTACAACCTACTGGACCACTGGAATTATTCTGGCTATTCCATTACATGTATGTGTACTAAAACGAATGAGAGGAGAGTATATATTCACAAAGAAAATGTAGGGCTGGAGAGATGTATCAGAGGTTAAGAGCACTGACTGTTCTTCCAGAGGTCCTGAGTTCAATTCCCAGCAATTACATCGTGGTTCACAACTCTCTATGATGACATCTGGTACCCTCTTCTGTATACTGTACACATAATAAATAAATAAATCTTTTAAAAAAGAAAATGTATATAATAGTCTTATTGCTTTTTTAAAACTTTATTTATTTATTTGCCTTGGTGTTTGCCTGGAACTGGAACTTCAGACAGTTGTTAGCTGCCATGTGGGTGTTGGGTCCTCTGGAAGAGCAGACGGTGCTCTTAACCACTGCGCCATCTCTCCAGCCCCGTCTTATTGCTTTTTTAAAAAGTAGAAACAACCTAAATGCCAGTCAAGAAGTGAATGAAGAAATGCAGTCTACAGTGGAATGTTACACAGCTGTACAAAAAGAAATCATACATATCAACACAGATTCATCTCAGGGGTTGTACTGAAGAAATGAGCCTGGAATGAAAGAAGACATGTGTGAGAGGCACTCAAGGTTAAGTGTTCTGTTACAGCAGGAAGAAAATTGACAGAGCCAAGGAGAGTGAGTGATGGTGATAAGAGAGGCACTGGCAGACGTAAGCAGTGCACATCCAGTGATGGCTCAGGGGAGCAACTGTCAGAATCATAGACTGTGCATGTCAAATGGAACAAACATTATAAATTATACATCCAAGCCAGTGACAGAATGAGATGGATAGACAGATGACTGGTAGATGGAAGATGCACACATATGTGATTAATAGATAGATAGACAGATAGATAGATAGATAGATAGATAGATAGATAGATAGATAGATGATAGATAAATAAATAGATAGATAGGTAGGTAGAGAGTTAATGATCAAATATAGATAAGATAGATGATGAAGGAATACATGATAAATAGATCATAATCACTCCACATTATTAGATGCTCATTACAGCAACATCCCATCTTCAAATGTCAAATTCTGTATTACTATCTGATAACTACAAAACTATGGCACAACTTGTCTCAGAAACACATACAACCAATAATAGTTCTGGGGGTCTATCTCAGTGTCACAGGCTGACATGGGGTTGTCAGTGGTCCCTTTGGACACACTGAAGGAAAATCTATTCCCTACCTCTTTCAGTTCCCCAGAGCTACCACTGATCCTTGGTATAGGATCCCATCGCTTGGGTCTTCAAGTCTCTCTGCTTTATCTACACAGCTCTGTTTTTCATTGGTGTTAAACCTCTTTCTAATGAGAATGCACCTGAGTGAGTGCAAGTGGGTTCATCCAGATAACCCACGGTCATCCCTCAGTGAAATCCCTCAGTCTCAGTTTATACAAATCTATAACACCTCTAATTCCAAACAAAATAACTTTTAGAAGTGCCATGATAGGGATGCCATGTCTGGGGCCATTAATGATTCTAAAAAGTAAACCTAGAAAGAAAAATTCAAATAGAGCTAGTAGAGAAGAACCTAGACATGGTACTGTCACCCTCTAGTCACATGAAGTCAGCAAACAGCAGGTGACCATCTTCCAGGAGCTTCTAGGAAGCAGACACCTAAGTAAATGTGAACAAGGAAGAGATCAAATTTGGAAACCTAAGAAAAATCACTAGTACATGCAGTCAGCAGGGAGCCAGGGAAATGCGTACAACAAACAAACAACACCAAGGTTATAGCTGAAGGCACAAGGAAGTGACCAGGAGCCCAGCAACATCTGGACAGGAATATAAAGACCCCAGGCTCAGGAGACTCCGCACTTACACCTCTTCCTCTCCACCTGCTCCTCTGACCTACTCCATCCTCAACCCAACACCAGAACCATGACCTGCTGTGGTTGTTCAGGAGGCTGTAGCTCCAGCTGTGGGGGCTGTGGCTCCAGCTGTGGGGGCTGTGGCTGCAGCTGCTGCAAGCCTGTGTGCTGCTGTGTGCCTGTCTGTTCCTGCTCTAGCTGTGGGGGCTGCAAGGGAGGTTGTGGCTCCTGTGGGGGCTGCAAGGGAGGCTGTGGCTCCTGTGGAGGCTGCGGCTCCTGTGGAGGCTGCAAGGGAGGCTGTGGTTCCTGTGGGGGCTGCAAGGGAGGCTGTGGTTCCTGTGGGGGCTGCAAGGGAGGCTGTGGCTCCTGTGGGGGCTGCAAGGGAGGCTGTGGCTCCTGTGGGGGTTGTGGTTCCTGTGGGAGCTGCAAGGGAGGCTGCTGCCAGTCCAGTTGCTGTAAGCCCTGCTGCTGCCAGTCCAGCTGCTGTAAGCCCTGCTGCTGTCAATCCAGCTGCTGCAAGCCCTGCTGCTCTTCAGGCTGTGGGTCATCTTGCTGTCAGTCCAGCTGCTGCAAGCCCTGCTGCTGTCAGTCCAGCTGCTGCAAGCCCTGCTGCTGTCAATCCAGCTGCTGCAAGCCCTGCTGCTCTTCAGGCTGTGGGTCATCCTGCTGTCAGTCCAGCTGCTGCAAGCCCTGCTGCTGCCAGTCCAGCTGCTGTAAGCCCTGCTGCTGTCAGTCCAGCTGTTGTAAGCCCTGCTGCTGCCAGTCCAGCTGCTGCAAGCCCTGCTGCTCCTCAGGCTGTGGGTCATCTTGCTGTCAGTCCAGCTGCTGTGCCCCTGTGTGTTGTCAGTGCAAGATCTGAGGTATCAGACAATCTAGCTGTCAGCTGGGGCAGGGGAGGGTGGACTTGGCTATTCTTATTGTTCACAGAACACTTCCTCAGATATCACCCTGTGCCTATGAGGTTCTCATCTCGTAAATATGGCTTTCTCTACAACTTAGCCACAGCTTTGTATGAGGCTAGTAGCCACAAAACTTTCTGACTTTTTCTTGACCACTGTCCATTCCTCCCAGATGATGCTAGATGCTAAGGATCTGTAGCATCTGGTGGAGGACACCTTGTGTGGCTTCTCAGCAGCAAAAAGAACACTGGCCACATCCCACCACTTCTTCCTGCCAGCACAGTCCATAGTGCCTCCCCTTTCACACAATTTTATACCTTTCTCTTAGAACACAGAATATTTTCCTTCAATAAAATCATGTTTCTGCATACTAATTCTCCTTCCAGTGTCGTCTTTCCATTTTCTTCTGTTTGTGGACTAAAGAGTGGCAAGTTCATGGTCAGCGGGCTTCTGGAAGACCCAGGAGAAAGTCTCTGTGGAAATGGGAAGGGTGGTCACCAAAAGAGAGCAGTGTTTGCTCAGCCTTTGATGCAGTGAGGTGGATCTTCACAAAGACGTAAGGTGATGAGTGTGTGAAAGAGCATGGTCTCCTGTGTCTTAGATGATTTCCAGGGTTCTGACAGAACTCCTTTGGGCACCAACCCCTGGACTGCAGGTCATATCACTCTTCACTTTGCAGAGGAGATATAGAGGGTGGACACTACTCATCTCTAACTCTGAGGCTGAGGCTGCCTATGGATGGCATGTCTGAGGTCTCTCATCACCCCACCCCTCTACTTGGACCATCAAGGCCCTGTGGAACACTGTCCTCAATGATTCCTGATGCTTCCTGCCATGGAAGCACCCAGCCAGGAAATAGACAACTGGGTGAGCCATGCTGGACAGGAGACACAGGAGGTCAAAGGCCAGGCTCACTTTCTTTCTGGAATGTACAGGATAAAAGCTAGGAATAAGCCCCAGAAGAGGAATGTGATGGCCACAATGCAAACACTGTGGTAGATCCTAGCTAGTTGGCACCACTGGGATTGGCACAGGCCATGGAATACCTGGATCAGACTGGACACACACACCATCGAGCACGTCAACAGCTGAAATATCATAAATCCCGTGTAACTAGGTCATAAGCTAGGCCTTCTACCCTTTGGGCACAGGCCTTGAGGCCTACATGCAGAGGAAAGCATCAGGACCCAGCTTAAAGCACTGACTAATCACAACAGGACCATCCCTGTATCTAAACCCTCTTTAGGCTGAATTAGAAGATAGATTTAGGGGCTGTTGAAATGTTCCAGTTGTCAAAGCACTTAAATT
This sequence comes from Sigmodon hispidus, assembly GCA_004025045.1. Taxonomy (NCBI): domain Eukaryota; kingdom Metazoa; phylum Chordata; class Mammalia; order Rodentia; family Cricetidae; genus Sigmodon; species Sigmodon hispidus. Next base: position 14,347 of record PVIH01018666.1, read on the forward strand.
ACAAACACGAGGACCTGAATTCAGTCCTCAGAACTCATGATTTTTTTTTTTTAAGCCAGGCTGAAAAAAATGCTCTGAGGTTAGGGTGCTTGCTGCCCTTACAGAAGACTGAAGTTTAGTATCCACCAGCAGGCTCACAGCCACCTTAACTCCAGATCCAAGGGTTCTAACTCCTTCCAGCCTCCACAGGCACCCACAGCCACCATAGCACATATGTGCACATACATACACACACAAAAATAAATGTATTCATTTTTAAAGCAAAGCATGGTAGCATGCACTTGGAATTCCAGAGCTGGGGAGGTTGAGCAAAAAGGATCCCTGGGACTCACTGGCCAGCCAGTCTAGCCTACTTAGAAAGTTCAAGGCCAGTGAGAAAGACCCTGTCTCAAAAACCTAGGAGGACAGCAACTGAGGAAGGCAATTTAGGCCTACACATGCACGCAAATATAAACAAACAAATAAATAATAACAAACAGGAGCATGGATGTCCATATGAGGACACAGCAAGAAAGTACTTTCGGAAAGCCAAGGAGAGAGGCCCTCCATCTTGGCCCTCTAGCCTCAGGCAGGCAGGATAATGGTTCTCTTGTGTTTTACTCTTTGGCTATCTGGGGTCTACCTCCCAGCTCCCAAATTAATCACATGGAGACTTATGTCTTACTTATGAATGTCTGGCCTTGACTTGGCTTGTTTCTTGTCAGCTTTTCTTAAATTAACCCACCTATCCTCTGGCGTTTCCCTTTCTCTATTCCATACACCTTTCTTTACTTCTTACTCCATGGTTTGCCCTGTAGCTCAGTGGCTGGTACCTGACATCCTCCTCTCCTCTTTTCTTGCTCCTCCTCAATATCCTCTTCCCAAATTTCTTCTTCTACTTATTCTCTCTGCCTGTCAGCCCTGCCTATCCTTTCTCCTGCCTGGCTATTGGCCATTCAGCTCTTTATTAGACCAATCAGGTATTTTAGGCAGGCAGAGTAACACAGCTTCAGAGAGTTAAACAAATGCAACATAAAAGAATGCAACACATCTTTGCATCATTAAAACAAATGTCCCACAGTGTAAACAAATGTAACACACCTTCAACTAATATCCCTCATCAGCCTCTGACCTCAAATCCAGCAGCTGTGTTGCTTGCTACACTAGCTGCAGCCGATATGATGGGTGTGATAAGAGCTGAACAGACCAAGTGGGGAAAGTAGAACAGTGGGTGAGCCTGGTTCTCCACTGCAAAGCTGCACAGGCACTGCTTGTAAACACTTCTGAAACACTGAGCTGATAAAAAAATAAACTGTTTTATTCAGGAAATATTCACAGGTGAGCCTGGAGCTGCAGGTGATGAGTGGATTCATCACTCAGGTGTTGGGAACGTGTTTGAGGCAGTATGTGAATCCCCCACTTATCAGGAGTACACTGTCCTCTAGGTCAGCGGTTCTATAGAAATGAACCAGTCTAGTTGTTTGGGTTTTTTGTTTTTTTGTTTTTTCTCCGCCCTCCTCTGTAGTTTATACCCTCTTATCTAGGGTTACTAAATACTGCATATCCAGCTCAGATGTAATCTGGTCATATGACTGGGTACAGAACTGGATACATACAGTATTCTTGGAAACAATAAAGTCAGCATGACAAAACTATGATGGGATTGGCTGGAGAAGGTGGAATAGGACCTCACATTCCACCCTAGGACACTGAGAAAGTACAGCTGTGTCCCCACCACCCCAGCAAGAAGAGAGGAACATATAAATGAAACAGTCTCAGGGAAAAGAGGTGATGTCCCCTCCAACAAGGCAGCAGGTGGCCTTGATAGCATGTAGCTTCTCAGCCAGTCACTTCACTTTATACCCAAGCTCATCACAACAGAGTCTAGCACTTACTTGGGAGGTAGGGACTAGAGGACCAGAAGCTCAAGATCATCCTTGGCTCCATAACAAATTAAGGCCCTCAAGAAATCACCTTTGAATAACTATGTGGATATTTCTATAAATCCCCCTCACAGCCTTCCCCAGGGCTCACAGTGTCTAGGAGAACATTTATCTGGGTTCTATTGAGGCAAGTTGCTTCGTTTGGTCTGTCTGCTCACCCAACTCAGTTGGTACAAGAACAGTGAAAGACAGCTTTTATTCCCAAGAATTTCAACATAACAATCATTAAATCAGTTAATTTACTGTAATTAAGTCTGTCTGAGTTAACAGAGAGGTACATTCAGGAATCTGGCCACCAGGAAAGCACCTGGTCTCTCTGAGAACCTGAGCCACTGCTTGAGATGGCATGCGCCACCTAGTGGAGAAGATGGGAAGCGCATACCTGCCCTTCAGACTTACCTCCCAGAAAAGACTGAGGTAGGTGAGGCTTTGCTTTAGCCACTTTGTTGATGGGAAATGTAAATATATATACATATATATATACATATAACTATTTCATCTATCATAAATGATAGCTATGAGATGTCTTGGGAAATGTATCCATTGTGCCTTGAGTGTGTTCCTTGAGAAAAGCCTTTCTCCAGCATTTAAGATGAAGACCTTTCTTCGATGAAGGAAGAAAGCAAGGGGATCTCTGGTTTCACTGGCTCTACTTTCTGTGTCGTTAATGAGAGTCTACTCTGGAGGTCAGTGGGGTCTGAGGAACCAGTTTGAGTGACACTGCAGCTTGAAGATGGGAGAGGAAGAGTGACATTTTATTTTAATCCAGATGCTCTATTTCTATGACATAGGTAATAAACCAAACTGCTCCACCTCTGGGACTGAGTCTTCCCTTGATAGGGGAGCAGGCATCCAAACTTGGAAATTATTCCCAGAGAAGCAAACAGAAAACTGCAAAACAAATAAAGACAACTACTTAAGAGATTTGGTATTCACAGCTCATGGTCCAGCACACCAGGGAATTATAAATGTGCAATTCCTCAGAGACTGCTAAAGTGCAGATTCCATCTTTACTGACTTTAAGAGGAAATTGATGCTGAGAGAGATGTGGATAGTTGAGAGGGACTGCCCCAGGTAGGCACCTAAAGGTGACTTGGTTATGCACCTCTGCCCATCCTGACTCAGTTATGCACCTGCACCCCTGTATGACTTGGATATGCACCTGCACCCTGGGTTCGCTCAGTTATGCACCTGCACCCCTGTATGACTTGGATATGCACCTGCACCCTGGGTTCGCTCAGTTATGCACCTGCACCCCTGTATGACTTGGATATGCACCTGCACCCTGGGTTCGCTCAGTTATGCACCTGCACCCCTGTATGACTTGGATATACACCTGCACCCTGGGTTCGCTCAGTTATGCACCTGCACCTCTGTTGTCTCTATTAGAGTTTCTGCTGCTCAGATAAAACACCATGACCAAGGCAACTAATGAAAGAAAGCATTCAATTACCTTTACTATTTCAGACGCCTTAGGTGGCTTCTCTCTCCTAGATTTGTTGCCTGCCAGATACATCTCTCACTAGACACATTCCTTGTTAAAATGCCACAAAAATGGGCTAGAGTCCAGCTACTGACACTCTCACCCCCTGAAGCCTTTTGGACTGAACCTCCATAGTTCAGCGGCTGTCAGCGATGCTGCCTGCCAAGTTCCTGCTAGAATGAGTCTGCTAGAGCATCCACTGGAGTTCAGAGTCCTCAAGAACAATCACAGAGGGCTGTTACCAAAATAACTCACCTCCTGCTACTCTATAAATGAGAGTTTATATTGCTATAATGAAACTTCATGATCGAGGTAGCTTATAAAAGAAAGTATTTGATGTGGGCTCACAGTTTGATAGGATTAGAGTCAATGATGGCAGAGTTAAGGCTTGGTGGGGCAGGTGGCTAGAGAGGCTGCAGCTGACAGCTTACATCTTAAGTGACACACAGGAGCAGGCAGGGGGGAAGAGAACAGTGGAAATGGTGTGAGTTCTTTAAACCTAACACACACACCCCGCAGTGACACACCTTCTCCAACAAAGCCTCCTAGTCCTTCCATACAGCTCCACCAACTAGAGATCAAGCATGCAAACATAGACTCTGTGGGAGTGGGGCGTACTCATTCAAATCCCACAGCCGTGTTGACACACTATGCACCTGAACACCATGCCCTGGAGTACTCAGTAATTCAAGTCAGCCTGTCCTCTTCCACTTCCATCCAAAGTGTGTTAGTTATTTCCCTTAGAGCCTCATGTCTGTGTATTACCGCTCTGCTTTCATTTCTCTCTTAGAAAGCTGCTAACACACCAGCAAGAAGGGCCGTGAAAAAACAATATCAGATGCTCTATGATTTAAGGCAGTTTTCAGAAAGATGCTTAAAGGTTTGGAGCTTCGCTGACGTCAGTGAAGCAGCAGGCCTAAAGTTCTACAAGCTGAATCTACTGCTCTGGCCTAGCATGAGGTGACTCTGTCACAGGCAGTAGGGCATCATGTTCTCCCTTCTTTGGGGCTTTCTGGACAGCAGCAAGCTGCTCTCCTAGATGTTCTGTGTCCACAGGACCTGTACATCTACACCCAGACTCACTCTGCTTTTTGCCACTAATCCTCTCTGTAAAAGCCAAGTAGATTTTTGTATTTCTGATTTATTTTTCAACCTGCTTTCTTGGGATGGCCCCAGCAGTAACATGGCAGTGCAGGAGTTATATTGTCTTGACATTTCCTCTGCCTAATTATTCATCAAGTTCTCCAGACTTGAGCATGTTAGAGCCAAACTGTCAGAATGTAACCCAAATGGCCTCTAGTTCAGTCCCCAATGGAGCCCTTGTTCCGCTTGAACAAGAGCCCTGCCTTCCCCGCCCGCATTTCTATCTACATTCTAGTTTTCCATCTCCCACCAGAACATCACCCTACAGGCTTCTCATTTCACTTTAGAGTTTCTCTGTATCTCCAGAATCTTCCATATTCCTGCAAAGCAGTTCCAAAGACCCATCAATCACACACCAAAGCAACCAACCCATTTCTGTTACCACGGTTCACATAGTTCTGACCTGTCAGGAGCAACTCGGAGGAGGAGGAAGAATGGATTTGCTCTGCTGATAGTTTCAGAGATTTCAACCCATCATGCAAAGGAAGGGTGGCAACAGGAGCATGTCGGAGTCTCCTCACATTAAGGGGACCAAGAAGCAGAGAGGGTGCTGAGGCTAGAAGTGAGGCTATAGCCTTCAGAAAGCTACCTCCACCAGCAAGGCCCTTCTTCCTATATAGTTCAAAACATGAATTCCCACCAGCTGTAAAACAAATAGAACAGTGGGAAACATCTCGGACCAAACCCCAACAGTGTCTGTAAGTTCAAGGGTAAGTAGGAGAGAGAAGAAGATAAGGATAAGGGGCCTGAGAGATAACCCAGTGGGTAGAGATACCTGCCATCGGGCCTGATGATCTGGCTTTTATCCCTGGTGAAAGGAGAGAACCAACCACCTACCACGGGTGGTCCTATATGTCTGTCACGGCCTGTGCTTATGCAGCACACACACACTATAACTTAAACATGATAAAACTTAAAAAACAAAACAAAGGTAAACATGAGGGTTTGAGCGAAGCTTAATTACAAACGATTTAACAGAAGATCTTCAAGACAGAATCTTATCTGGACTGCGGTCAGTGTTATAAGCTGAGGCTACCCCTTCCTGTCCCTTCAAGGCTCAGAAGACTCGAACCAGGTCATATGAGGCTCAAACATCACAGGACAAGGGAGCCATTGGGGCCTACAGCTGCCGTCACTTCTGCCTCTGCCCTCAGTATTGTAAAGGTATCGTGGTCTATGAACCTTGATAAGGAGCAATCTCCCCAGCATAGATACCTCTGGACTAGTGTCATGTTATGTTACTCCCAGATGCAGGGGTGCCAGCCCAGGTGTGCCAGACTGTCGAGCTGTGAGCAGCTGCCTCTCGCCATGATCTCTGTTCTAGTTGTATTTCTATTGTTATAGTAAAACACACTGAATAAAAGGAACACGGGGGGGGGGGGGAAGAAAGGGCTTTTTAGTCTTATAATTCCAGGTTACAGTATTGAGAAGTCAAGGCAGGAACTCAAGCAGCTAGTCACCAGTCAAAAGAAGAGAGAGACAAATGCACCCATGCTTGCTTGCTAATTTTCCTCACTCATACAGTTCAGGGACCAGCTTAGGGAATGGTGCCACCCACAGTGGGTGGAGTCTCCCTACATCAGTTATAATCAGAACAAACTCTCTCCAGACACATGTGCCCACAGGCCAGCCTGATTTAGTAATTCCTCATTGCGACTGTCCTGCTGTGTAATTCTGGGCTGGGTCAAGTAGACAGTTAAAGAGAACTAGCCCACCCACCCTGGCTTGGTTCCCATGAGAATGTCTATGGCTGCTGGACACCTACTGAACTGGAGGGAAGAGTCACAGTACTCTAGTTTCTGGACTTCAAAAAAAAATTTCTCCTCCCCACTTCCTTCACGTGACTGTTATTAGTCCCCTCTAACCTTCCCTTTGGGCCTGTCATTGTGTCCCTGCAGCCTCTCTCTTCTTTGGCACAGACATCTGGCCCATGTCACAGGTCCCCTATCATCCAACTGTGAATGACCCTCCATCTTCCCACGGATGAGACTGCTTGCTACAAATTATCCCCTGAGCTTCACCTATGGCTGCCTTGTCTTGACCCTAACGTCCTTGTGATGCACACAGAGAGTGACCCGTGTGACACCCAGCACTTCTCTTCCACTGGCTTTGTTTCCTTCCACTGTTTCTTCTCACATGTTTGGTTTCTGCTTACACAGAGAGAACAACCATCTTGCACTGCCGTGTCAGTCCCTTTGTTGTTAATGCATTTGTTCCCATTGACATCGATGATATGTTCAATTCTAGCATGTCATGACACAGCTGACCTGCATATGACTAAAAAGAGCAATATATTTATCCCATAAGACAGTTAACAAGGGAAGGAATGGAGCAGGTGCCAGACGCCGCAGAAGGCTAATCACAGCGAATATGCTTAGAAAACTGGCCTTTGGAGAAGGAGGATCCATATGTAGGAATGTCAGCCACACATAGTAATTCATACCTCTGAGTGTGGGAGACACTAAGTCCTTTATATTTTCACTTACATCGTGCCATTATGATTTCACTAATGGGGGACTGGAGAGATGGTTCAGTGGTTAAGAGTATGTAGTGTTCTTGCAGAGGACAGAAGTTCCACATCCAGTAGCTCAAAACTCCTTGCAATCTAGTTCCAGGGGAATCTAATGTCCTCTTCTGGTCTCCAAGGTCACTAGGTGCTGGGAACTGGATTTAGGACTTCTACAAGAACAGTACATGCATGCTCTTAACTGCTGGGCCATCTCTTGATCCCAATGTATTAATATTGGGACTGTTAAGAACTATCTTATTAATTGCATAAATTATATAAATAGTTTACTTAATGTGGCAGTATGGTATATACTTATTTATTAATATAAATTAATGTGACTATAAATATTAATATGATAGTACAATTCAATATTTTCTTAACATAGTATATATTAATGCATTAATATCTTGCTGCTTACATGTTAATATATTAACATATTGGTTTATGTATAATGTATCTGTATGTAAATATTAGTGGTTATACTATTACCACAATCAATTCCTTTTTTTTTTTTTTGGCTTTTTTAAGACAGAGTTTCTCTGTGTTCTGGCTGTTCTGTAACTTGCTCTGTAGATCAGGCTGGCCTCAAACTCACAGATTTACCTGCCTCTTCCTGAATGCTGGGATTAAAGGAGTGAGCCACTACCACCTGATCCACCAACAATTCTTATTTTACAATACTTACATAATTTCATAATATTAAATTATTTGTGTTATAATTATATTATAAATTTATCATATTTTAATTAATAATCATCATCAGCATCATTAATATTTTTGATTACTACTGTTCATTACCATCAAGCTGTGGCAGCATATCCTTGGGCTGCTCTGCCCTCTGCTGGCAGCTCTCAGGGTTACAGGACTGCAGCCAATCTTCAGGGTCTCCTGTTTTTGAGGTGGAAGATTTATTCTGAGACCAGTTTCCTCTTCTCTCAGGAGCTTCATAAGTAGGAAACATGTCTTCAGTGATAAAACATCACTTACCACACAGTTTGGACCCACAGGGTAGAGCAGTAAGTATGGAAGAGCCTCTGGCTTCTCTGGGATTTCATAGCCATAGCTGATACACAAAACAACAGAGTGAGCCAGATGGGCAGGACCTGGTATAGGGGAGAGTTTCCTAGACAGCCAGACTCAGTGAGCTTCATGTATGAGAAATGGAAACCTTCTCTAACCAGCTGGATGACAGCCTGGCAGGGTCCTTAGGCAAGTTTCCAGCTCTGAGCAGATGGCCCCATCTGTTCTGTCCCTTTTTGGTGCTGCTGTTCTCACAGGGAGTCTCATACCATTTGAATGTAATTACTTGCTTCCATAAGTGAATTAATAAATCCCTAAGGAGTCCCTGGAAGTTGTAGCTGTGCTTTGACTCTTAGGCCATATCTGAGCTTAGAGAACAGGACAGTTTCTGCGAACAGTCTATGGAGAGGGAGAGACATCTAAGCAACTGCAGAGCTACACAGAGCATCTGATCCCACTGTGGAAGGGCCTTGCCACAGCTTCTTCTGTGGACCATGGCTTCCTTTACTGACCTTTATAAACTCTATAGGCATTTACAGAATGCCAAAGAAGTGACTGCTATGAGTTGCACTAGGGCACTTTACTGGAGAGGTGCAGAAGAATAAATTTGGACTTTTTATAAAAGGCAATGACAAGTCATTTTCAGCTGCAAATTCAGCATCTGCCCTCTTACCTGGGTTCCCATGACCCTTGGCATATCTCAGCAGAGGTTTGGAGGATGTTACATCCCATATCCAGGTCTCCAGGCTCTGGGAACCATTTAAAGAGCTGGCAGGATCAAAGTATGACTCCAATCAGGTATGGGCTAGAATAAAGCATCAGAAAAATCCAAATCAAGCCCAAAAAGCTGAATCAGGAGAGTTGCTAGAGTTCAGAGTCATCTTGAGCTACATAGTGTATTCTAGGTCAGCCTCACATTGCGAGCCTTGTCTCAAAAATAATCAGAAAGAAAGGAAGCAAGGGTTGAGAGATGAGTGGGGCAGTAGAGTACTTACTGCACAAGTGTTAGGATCTGAGTTGGACCCCAGGACCAAAGAGCCAGGCACAGTGACATGCATCTGTGACCTCAAAGATGGAGAAGCAACAAGATGCTTGGAGCTTGCTGGCCAGGCCTAATATCAGCCTCTGGCCTTCACATGCATGGGGGAGTGCATGTCAGAGAGAGAGAGAGAGAGAGAGAGAGAGAGAGAGAGAGAGAGAGAGAGAGAGAGAGAGAGAGAGATCAAAACCACACCTACACCTGCCTAGCCAGTGTTGGGAAGAAGGTAGGACAGGGAACTGGATCACTACTGGTGGAAATGTGGGGCAGTACTCAGTAGACAAACAATAAAACTCCTGTATAAAGTTACCAACTCCACTCTTGAAATCCTCCCTGCTCGTGACATGTTATGACTATAACCATGTTAGCATCATTTACAACATAAGAAAAATACAGTTTACACACACAGCAAACTAAATTTCTACCTTGAAAACTGAATATCCTGTCACATATGTGACACGGTGAATGAACCTGGAGGGCACCATGATAAATGGAGCAGTGTAGCATGAGTCCTAATTGATTTTAATAATAAAAATCCTGAAGACAGATATCAGGTAAATTCTGAATGCCTAGAAAGACAAAAGAGCAAGCCACAGCCACTTCTTACCTCTAGGACTTCTCAGACCAAAGGGGGCAAGCTCCTGTCTCCACCAACCTTGTATTCCTCTCTGCCCAGCCATATCACTTCCTATCTTCACCTCCCTAGTGCTAGGATTAAAGGTATGTGTCCCCCAAGTACTGGGATCAAAGGCATGAGATCCCAAGAGCTGGGATTAAAGGTGTGAGCCACCACTGCCTGGCCTCTATGATTAACTATTTGCTAGCTAGCCTTCTGATCATCAGATAAGGTTTATTTGTTAGAGCACAAACAAAATTATCCCCACGGAGTAGCCGATATCTCCAAAGGTTTAGTCATGTCAGTTTTATACCTCCAGAAAAGAATGCCAGAAGGGAGTAAAGTACAAAGAGAGGGTAATCTCACCATTCTGGAGGCTGTGAAACCTCAGATGAAGCAGTTGGCATCCCATAGCTGGGTCTGGTGACAAGCACATACAGTCTCAATTACACAGGAAACTAAGACAAATGGATCTTTTGAACCCGGGAAGTTGAGGCAAGTGCAAGCAACATTTTGAAAGCCTGTTGAAAGAGAAAGAGAGGGGGCTGGAGAGATGGCTCAGCGGTTAAGAGCACTGTCTGCTCTTCCAGAGGACCAGGGTTCGATTCCCAGCACCCACATGGCAGCTAACAACTGTCTGTAGTTCCAGTTCCAGGCAAACACCAAGGCAAATAAATAAATAAATAAATAAATAATAAAAAAAAGAAAGAAAGAGAAAGAGAGAGACCCTGCATACTTCAGGTAAGGGACACATACCCACTGGTGCAATAGTAGCATTAATGCCACAGGGTAACCAGTTGCTGTCTAGTTATATTAGAAGACAGCCTCACAGGAGGGAGTTTATACTTAGTGCTGTAAACCTGGCCATAAGTCCACAGCTGGGGAACCTATTACTGTTGTCTTGCTAAATGAACATGGTGTCAAATTGCCTGTCAAACATTTATGTTCATACACATAGATTAGTGCTGCTCTCAACCCTGCTCAGAAGTTTCTTTTCTCAGTGGGCAATGATTAATGCAGAAACTGGTCAAAGTGTTGAGATTAAATGACTGTCAGCCCTAAAAAGGAAATCTATATCAAACCTCCTTCTCCCAAGGCTCAGGTATTGTCACAAAGAGAGAACAGAAATCATCACAGAGCAGGAGAATGGGGAGAAGTGCTAAGAAACGTCTAGACATGACAGGGATGTCATACCATGAATTCATGGCAGCCATGTTGGTCTGCACAGGACCCACACAATATTGAGTCTGAGAACATTCCAACGCAAGTGTGGAGGGACGTCTGAGGTTCCGTGCCTAGCTGTGATGCCACCTGCAGTTAAAGGCTGCTGGGAGCTGGAGAGCCATTTTTCTTCTGTGATACAGCTTCTGGTAAGTTGCCCATGATTCGGTAAATAAACTCATACTCATTTCCATGTAAGTGAGTCTTTTTTAAACTCAATAGATTATTAACTAGACAAGGTCAGTGAGATGGCTCAGAGTAAAGGCCCTTGTTACCAAGCATGATAACCTGAATTCAATTCCCAGTCCTACATGGTGGAAGAAAATAACTAGCTTTCACTGGATGTCCACTGACCTATACACACACATACACACACACACACACACACACACACACACACACGTGCATGCACACACACACCCACACAAAACAAATAAGGAAATAGAGAGATATATTGGGATAAAAGATTCCAGAGGGAATGGGAAGGACTGAAAGCATTATATACATAGATGACATTGTCAACAAATAAAAATACTATTTTTTTGAAATATTTATTTATTTTATTTTATGTGAACTGGTGTTTTGCCTGCATGTATAACTGTGTAAGGATGTCAGATCTTGGAATTACACACAGTTGTTAGCTGCCATGTGGATGCCAGGAATCGAACTCAGGGTTTCCAGAAGAACAGTCAGTGCTCTTAACCACTGAGCCATCTTTCCAGCCCTAAAATACTATTTTTAAAAAGGAAAAAAAAAAAAGGCCACCCACACCTGGAGAGGCCCATTTGGCTGTGTCTATACATGATAGGTAGAAAACCATGGCACCATACCAGCTAGCCTTTTCACAGTAACAGTGAGAGCGCAGATACCTCACACACAACTGCATCAGAGGCGTTTCCAGCACCGGTCCTCTGCCCCGTGGAACCAAGCTGAGCAGAAATGCAGATCCTGACTTACAGTAGTGCCTTGGAGGGATGAGCACTGCGTGGAGAAGAGGGGAAATGGTCAGACACTGAGTGGTCAGACAGGCTTCCCAGGAAGAGATTCCCACTGGAGGTATACCAGTAGGGAAAGTTTGCACCCACAGGAGAAGAGTGGAAAGCCCACCCTCAGAGGCAGACAAAAGCATGAGTAAACTGAGGCAGAGCAGGCCTGGAATGTTTATTTGTATATGATATACTTACAGAGAGCAACCAAGTGTCATCTGTGACACTTAATTTCTTCTTTATTATTTCTAATAAAACATTGTGGGTGACTTGAAAAGTTAGATGTGGTGATATATTGTATATTTAATAAAAAAAAAAAAAAGTCTGAATATCAGAGGACAGAGCTACCCACAGAATCAAGCCACAAAGGTGAGTTAGTAGTGACCCATCCCTTTAATATCAGCACTTGGGAGGCTGAGATCCTCTAGATTTCTGTAAATTCAAAGCCAAACACAGCCAGGCGGTGGTGGCACACACCTTTAATGCTAGCACTAGAAAGGTTGATGAAGGAATTGAATGAGCTGGGCCATGGAAAGGAAAGGAAAGGTAAGGAGGAGAAGACAGAACTTTTTCCCTTTTGATTATGCGCCCAGTCAGTCTGAGGACTCCTGGAGACAGGACCTTCCCCTGTGGGGCCTGAAGAGTTGGCTGGATGAGAATTAACCATGGTTTGTTCCCTGTCTCTCTGATATTTCAGCTTTTCCCCAATATCTGGCTCTGGGTTTTATTTTATACTAAATAGAATTTGTGCAATAGTTAGAATATAAAATAAATGTCATCAAGGAATAGTCAACAATTGAAGTCTGTACAAGTGATAAAGATGGTGTTCTTATGGGTCACATGATCAGAAGAGAGAGCAGATGGTCATCACATTGGCCTCTTGGGACACCCCTAACTACCTGAAACTGAGGCTCTGATAAAGTGGAGGCAAAACAAACAAACAAAAGATCTAGGAAAAGCACTGTAAAAACAGAGAGGGATGCTCAGCTGAGGCAGCAGGAAGTCATTGCATGGGGAAAACCTAAGGATCTAGATGACCCATAGAAGTCACAAGGATATGACCTCACACAGACTTGCACCTGACCCTGGCAGGGGTATAAAGGCCCCAGGCTCAGGAGATTCCACACTTCCACATCCTCCTCTCCACCTGCTCCTCTGACCTACTCCATCCTCAACCCAACACCAGAACCATGAGCTGCTGTGGCTGTTCAGGAGGCTGTGGCTCCAGCTGTGGGGGCTGTGGCTCCAGCTGTGGGGGCTGTGGCTCCAGCTGCTGTAAGCCTGTGTGCTGCTGCAAACCTGTGTGCTGCTGTGTGCCTGTCTGTTCCTGCTCCAGCTGTGGAGGCTGCAAGGGAGGCTGTGGCTCCTGTGGGGGCTGCAAGGGAGGCTGTGGCTCCTGTGGAGGCTGCAAGGGAGGCTGTGGCTCCTGTGGGGGCTGTGGTTCCTGTGGAGGCTGCAAGGGAGGCTGCTGCCAGTCTAGCTGCTGCAAACCCTGCTGCTCTTCAGGCTGTGGGTCATCTTGCTGCCAGTCCAGCTGTTGCAAGCCCTGCTGCTGCCAGTCCAGCTGTTGCAAGCCCTGCTGCTGCCAGTCCAGCTGCTGCAAGCCCTGCTGCTCTTCAGGCTGTGGGTCATCTTGCTGCCAGTCCAGCTGTTGCAAGCCCTGCTGCTGCCAGTCCAGCTGCTGCAAGCCCTGCTGCTGCCAGTCCAGCTGTTGCAAGCCCTGCTGCTGTCAGTCCAGCTGTTGCAAGCCCTGCTGCTGTCAGTCCAGCTGTTGCGAACCTGTGTGCTGCCAGTGCAAAATCTAAACCTCTCAACTTTGGCCTTTAGTTTTCTCCATGCTCCGTGACATCCCAGGTCCCTGTATTAGCTCATTTCTGCAGACTCTCCTGCAGGTACTTAAAATCCCTCCCTGCCTATCATCTCTGTCTTCATCTCCTTCCTTGGAATGACCCTCAGCTAGGTCCTCTCTCTACCCTTCCTCTGTAGCAGTGTGTTTCCTAGGTCTGGGACTGGCCCCTGGAAAGGTAGCTGCCTCTCCCATGGCCACACATGGTCCCTAGCTGCCTCTTTGGGGCTACTGAGAGCCACAGTCTGACACACAGGGAGCTGCTCTCACTGGGTTCTCAACCTTCTGGACCCTGAGTCTCCCAGGGCACTTCCATTTCCCTGTGATGCATTTTCTACAACCTTTTCTAAGACTTTCCTGTTGCTTCCTACTTCTCCTGCTTAATAATAAAATAATAAACAAAATTTTTGTGTGTGTCAGTATGTGTTTCAGGGGAATGTATACAGATGTGTGACTATGTGTATATGTGGCAGCCATCTGTCAATCTTGGTTGTCTTTACTCATGAAAACTACTCATGTGATTATTAGAAACTCTCAATTTGACAAAATTTAGAATCACCTAGGAGTCAGGCACACTTGTAAGAGACATCGGGATTGTGGTTATCCTCTGAAAATATCTGTGGCAAGGCTTGCTATTAACACTATTATTGATGTGGAAAGACCTATCTGAATTGTGTACAGGACCATTCTATGTGCAGAGGATTCTAATCTGTATAAAATGGAGAAAATGAGTGGAGCATCACCATTCATTCAAAAATCACTCTCTGTTTCCTGGAGGCTAAGAGGATATGACTAGGGGTTGCCCTGGCTTCCCCTGCCATGATCTGTACACCAGAATAAAACTTTCTCCTTAAGCTGTTTTTTTTTTTTTTTTTTTTTTTTTTTTTTTTTTTTTTTTTTTTTTTTTTTTTTTTTTTTTTTTTTTTTTTTTTTTTTTTTTTTTTTTGGCCAGGATATTTTATCAAAGCATCAGAAAAGTAATCAAGACAGCCAATCACCTTTGGTTATGAGGCAGGGTTTCTACTTATTGGGACCTGTGGCTCTCTGATTGGGCTACTGAGGTACAAGAGTCCTCTCTCTGCCTGACAGAGAAATGAACAACCACAAATGATTGGTTAGAACACAAAGAGGTCTTCAATGTTATGGGGAACATGTGTCCCTGAGAAACACGTGGTTCATCATGGTGCTTTGTGTGATGACAAAGATCTCTCAGCAGGGTGATGGGGTAGGACAGGAGTAGTGAGTGGAGGGTGAAAGGCCTGTCTGCAGTTAGGAACAGCCCAGTGGGGGGCTAGAAAAATGGCTCAGAGGTTAAGAGCACTTGCTGTTCTGCCAGGGATTCTGAGTTCGATTCCCAGCAACCACATGGTCGCTCACAAACATCTATAATGAGATCTGGTGCCCTCTTCTGGCCTGCAGGGGGAACACTGTATACATAATAATTAAAGAAATATTTAAAAAATAAAAAAAGTAAAGACAAAGAAAGAAACAGCCTACTGTCTTTCCAAAGAACAATGTAGATAAATTTCAAAGACACCAAATTTGCTAAGTGAGAATCAGAAGAAGATAAAGAATCATGTGGCCACAAATAAGCATGATAGAAAAAAAGCCAGGTGTAGCCTAGTTCCAGAGAAACAAAAGGCACTGTCTTACAAAGTAAGACAGAAGGAAGCAAAGAAATGAAGACCAAGTTGTATGCTGGTCTCCACACAGTCAGGTATGTAGTATGTATGTATACACACACACAGAGACACAGACACAGGCATACATCCACATACAAAAGGGGGAGAAAAGAAGAGAGAGAGAGAGAGAGAGAGAGAGAGAGAGAGAGAGAGAGAGAGAAACAAAAAACACTACAGATCTGAGAGTCTTATCAGGCCAGGTGCTAGTGGTGCGTGCCTAGAGGACAGACTGGTCTACACAGTGAGCTCTAGCAAATATATGACTTTTTCACAGAGAAACCTGTGGTGATATATTGTATATTGAATAGAAATAGACTGAAATATTAAAATAGCAGAGGACAGAGCTATTTACAGAGTCAAACCATGAATGTCAGGGAGTGGCGACCCTAGCCTTTAATCCCATTACTCTAAAGGTCTAACAGGGCAAGCTGGTTGTGACACACACCTTTAATCCTACCTATAGGAAAGTTAAACCAGGAAGTAAAAAAGCTGGGTTGACAGACAGAAGGCAAAAGCTAAGCTTCTCTTGTGACTTCTCTTGTTGGCTGAGGTCAGAGAAGCTTAGAATCAGATGATTCATAGAGAGGCCTGAGTAACTGGCAACATAAGAATTGGCTGTGATTTGTTCCTTTTCTCTCTGATAGTTCAGCTTTTCCATAATATCTGCCTCTAGGTTTTTATTATAATACCAATTAGAATTCATACAATAGAAACCATATATCAAACAACAACAACAATAACAAACAGAAAAACAGAAAACTTGCAACAGTATTAAAACACGTCCATAAAACAGGCTTCACAAATTTGAGGGAAAATTATAGCCAGAGGTTCCGATATCAGCAGCTCTTCCAAAAACAGACAAAACTTTAACTTAATATTAACTGTAAATGCTCAGCCAATAGCTCAGGCTTGATACTACCTACCTTTTACATTTAAAATAACCAATGTTTCTTATCTACACTCTGCCATGTGGCTTGGTAATTTTTCTTAGTACACCATGCTTATCTCCCTTATATGGTTGATTCCTCTGACTCTGGCTCTCTCTATTCCTAGTTCTTAGATTGGTTCTCCAACCTATAATTTCTGCCTGGCAACCAGACAGCCAGATTTTTATGAAAAATGAGAACAATACATTATCACACTGTACGGTATTATTCCACAGGAGAAAATAGATTGGGGGTAGGCAGGGAAAACTAAAATAGGACAGTGACTGAGATGTTAGTTTGTCAGTTCAATTGTATGTAGAAAGTCACAGGTCATCAAAGAGATGCCATGTGGCTAACAAACCCACTCCCTAGTGACCACCAGACATACAGTCACACAGAAAATATGGGTACCAGCAGGCAGCAGTCTTCCTTATACTGCAAAGACCCAAATGTTTAACAACTAATGAAAGAAAAAATAAAATATGGAAAGTAAAAATTACAGATTATCACTGAGCAATGTAGAGTGAATACTGACTTAGCTTATCCAAGAGTGGCACCATTCCTTAGTCCAGAGATCCCAGACAGAATAAAGGTAAGGAAAATGAGCTAAGCATGGGCAGGGAGGGGAGTATGCGCACATCCATTGCTCTCTGCTCTTTCATGGTGGATGAGATGGGACCAGCAGTTTGAAGTTCCTGCCTTGAATTCTCCACAATGAACCTAAACTCTGAGCTGAAACAAAGTTGTATTTTGTCAGAATATTTTGTCCCAGCAACAGAAATGAAACTAAAATAGGCAGGTACAATGAGACCCTCTCATGGAGGAGACAAGCAAGATCCAAGATTCCCCAGGCATGGGCAGAGCAAACACAGAAAGGCACATTGCCTCTCTGTGGGGAAAATTCAACTGACCTCAAAGAGAGTAGCCAGCAGGGAAATCCCTGGAAGCTCTAAGGAAAACAGCCATTCCTGTGGAGAGGTATCCATAGCCAGAGCATCATTCTACTTCCCTACAAAGCTGGGACATTTCCTGGTGGGGAGAGCACTTGATGCAGGAAGAAAGGAAGGCTGGCAGTGTGGAAGCAGCAGGAGCAGAGGTCTTGGGAGCATGTGAGTGACTCAGAAGACAGATTCTCATGTGTAAAAAAACAGGAGGGAAACCCCCACAATACAAGATGCCTGGGCTGGGCTAGAGCTGCTTCCAAAATGACCATGTCCTTAGGTAGGTCGGCATGCACAGTGCTGTGTTTAACAGTATGCTGGGCTGGCAAGGGGATTGTGGGGCTAGGGTGTTGATCAGAATAGCACTGGATTGTATCTCAAACACATTATAATAAACTGGAAGAGGAAAGTGTGTGTGTGTGTGTGTGTATAAAATGTAAGACACAGGGAAAAAAAAGCAAGACCACCACCACCACCACCCCACCATAAAGGACAAGACTTTATTCCAAGTACTCTCAGGAGGCAAATGAAGAGATCTAAGAGATGAAGGCCAGCCTGGGCTACAGATCCAGTTCCAGGATAGCCTAAGGCACAGAGAGAAACACTGTCTTGAAAGACAAAAAGAAAAAATGGGGGGTGTCTCTGTGAAAATTCCTTCTAAGACAATGGGAAAGTTGAATGTGGTAGCACATGACTTCAAACCTAGTATGGGCTACAAGGCAAGACTCTGTCTCAAAAAACCAGAAAGGGGATGAGAGGTTAAAGCAATGGCCCAGTGATTAAGGGTGCCTTCTGTCTTCCCAAGAAGCCAAGTCTGGTTCTCAGCACCCACCTGGAGAAGCACACAATTTGCCTGTAGCTGTAGTTTTAGAGGACATGATGTCTGAGGATCAAGGTCTTATGTACACACCACACACACACACACACACACAAGTTAATGGGAAATGAAAGAAAAAATTATAATAGATAAGGTTTCATCAATAAAGAAACAGATGGGGGACTAAAATGATGGCTCAGGGGCTGACAGCACTTGCTGCTCTTGCAGAGGACCCAGGATCAGTTTCCAAACCCACACTGCAGATTAGAACCATCCCTAACTCCAACTCCATAAAATCCAGATACACTCTTGATTACAGATACTTGATTACAGCAGGAATTAGCTAAAAAAAACAACCAATTGGATACATCTATGAGGGACGTTTCTTGATGGAAATATTTGAATCCTAAATCCAGATCTTTTCAGGTGGCAAGATCCAGGTTAAATTTGGGGCCACATCTTCGAGTGGTGGGGAATATAAAGGCACGAGAGAGGGAATGAGTTGCTCTTTACCTCTGGTCCTCGCTCTTGATGGCAAGTCCATTCCTCTGGTATTAGGGTCTACTGCTTCAAGATTCCAGCATATACTGCAGACTAGCTGAGACATCCTGCCTTGTGTAATGAACAAATATTGGATTTTTAGACTTTCTCTGGGGAGACAGCCATTGTTGGACTAGTCAGACCACTATATGGACTCATTCTATCAGTTCTGTTTTCCTAGAAAACCCTGACTCATGCACAGGCAAAACATTCATAGACATAAAAATGATCAAAAAAGAATTTTAACAAAGAAAAAAAAAACACAGCAGGTAGGGAGATGAGTCAGTGGTCAGGAAAGTGCCCGTGAGGAAACCCTGAGATTATTAGTTAGGTTCCCAGAAACCACATATAAAAGAAAAGCACCACGGCATGTTAACTGCAATCCTGGCTGTGCTGGTGTGCTAGAGATAGGCAGGTCACTGGTGCTCACTGGCCAGTCAGCCTAGCCTAACCATCAAGCTCCAGCCTGTGAGAGACTCTCTCTCAAAATAGGAAAGGTGGTTAGGACCTGAGGAACACCACCTATCGTTGTCCTCAGGCCTCCACAGACACATGTACATACATGTGCACTAACAACAGAGAAGAGAGAGAGAGACAGACAGACAGACAGACAGACAGACAGACGAGAGACAAAGGGACAGAGAGAGAGACAGAGAGGGAGAGACAGAGAGAGAGACAGAGAGACAAAGGGACAGAGAGAGAGAGAGACAGATACAGAGAAAGATGGAGAGAGAGAGGCAGAGAGAGACAGAAAGACAAAGGGACAGAGAGAGAGAGACAGAGATAGAGAGAGATGGAGAGAGAGAGGCAGAGAGAGACAGAAAGACAAAGGGACAGAGAGAGAGAGACAGAGATAGAGAGAGATGGAGAGACAGAGAGAGGCAGAGAGAGACAGAGAGAGAGAAACAGAGACAGAGAGAGAAGAGAGAGAGACAGACAGACAGACACAGAGAGAGAGAGAGAGAGAGAGAGAGAGAGAGAGAGAGAGAGAGAGAGAGAAAGAAAGAACACAGACATCTGTGATGAATTTTTTTTTGATTGAAACATTGGAGATGTGAAGATCCACCCAAAGTGCAGATCTTAAGTGGTGGCAAGATCTAAGTAAAAGCTGGGGTTAGATTTAAGATGTATTACATTTATTGTGCTGTGGGGTATTTAATGGTGCAAAGATGTGTTGCATTCTTTTATGTTGCACTTCTTTAACTCTGTGAAGCTGTGTTTCTGCCTAACATCATTGATTGGTCTAGTAGAGAACCGAATGGCCAATAGCTAGGCAGGAGACATAAATAGGCGGGACCTGCAGGCAGAGAGAATAAATAGGAGGAGACCTAGGGAACATACAGAGAAAAGAAGAAGGAGAGGAAGATGCTAGGGGACAGACACACAGACACACAGCCATCCATGGAGTAAGAAGGAAAGAAAGATATGTAGAATAAAGAAATGTAAAAACCTAGGAGGCAAAATATAGTTTAAAAGAGACAACATAATTTAAGTTAGAAACCTAGGACAGAAACAAGCAAAGCTAAGGCCAAACATGCCCTCAAAGAGAAAAAAAAAAAATGACTTGCTACCAAACCTTAATGGAAGTGTCACCTGAATATACACAGTGCTCCACACAACATCCAAGAGCAAGTTCCCCAGAACAACCCAGGGCTGAGTAATTCCTGTCATGAACAAAGTCTTCCAGAAGTTGACAGTTTGAGAGTAGGTACATCTGCTTACATGACTGGGGAATTGTGTGCACTGCACACTGAAAGTGGCAGGAGCAGCAGGAAGAATCAGAGCCATACAGCACTTGATATAGAAGGCTGCACAAAAGACTGTATGGCAGGAAAACCAGCTTGAAATGTATGAGCCAAAGCAAAACACCCTGAAGCAGTACATAATGCCACAAACAATCCCTGCACTCAGGAGGTGGAGGCAAGTGGATCACAAGTTTCAGGCTAACCTGAGCTACATAGGAAGTCCTATCTTAACCCCTCAAAAAAAATGAACCAATTACACAATATGCAAGTTATAATTAAACTCAGTACCATGTGCCTCAGCATAACAGGGTTATCCACATTATAAAGTCTGTAATTTGGTACCCTGAGTAAAATGGGATACCAGAGCACAGAAAGACATCCAGTGAAGTTCTTACCTCTTCAGTACAAAGTAAATGGTCAGCAAGTTAGAAGCAAAGGGTCCTTCCTTAGGCTGATAAAAATTACTATACAAAAAGTACAATACTGATTTCACCTTGTAGACATGTTACCTAAAATCTGGAAGAAGGCAAAGCTGCCACTGAGCCTGTGGGACACTGACCAGAAAAACCACAAACAATGGCACAAAGATTAAAAAGGAACAAATGCTTTCCAATTCTTCCTTAAAAAGTGTCAATACAAGAATAGAGAGCTCTACAGATAAATTGTGAATATTAACAATAAAATGAGGCTTTGGAGAGAACTCAATTGGTAAACTGCATGTCTCACAAGCGTAGGAACCCAAGTTGGATTCTTCAAAACCACCTAGAAGCCTGGTTTGGTGGTATCTACATATAACTACGGAACTGGGGAAGTGGAAGATGCACAATATAAGGGCTCATCTAGCTAACCTAGCCTTATAGCAGAGTCCCAGGCCAGGGAGATACCCTGTCCCAAATACAAGGCAGAAATTCCTTATGAACGACACCCAGGTTTACTTCTGGCCACTACATATACAAGCATACATACATATCTACCCCTTCACACACACATACACACACACACATACATACACAGAGAGAGAGAGACAGAGACAGAGATAGAGAGACAGAGACAGAGAGACAGAGAAACAGAGAAATAGATCTATGCATGGTGAACATGGCAGCCCAGCTATAATCCCAGCATGTCAAAACAGAATTGGATAGATGCACCAGCCAGAAGAACAAGCTCTGGCTATTGAAAGAGACATGAACTCAATATATGCAGTAGAGTGATTGAGGACGACACCTTTGAGCACCCTCTGGCCATAATAAGTATGCTTACACCAGAATGCACTCCCACACATGTATACATACATATATAGATACATACATACATTCATACATACATACAAACATACACAAATGCATTGCACACACATACTGTAGTAGCATGAATGCAAATGGCCTCCATAATGTCATAAGGAGGGGCATTATTAGAAGGTGTGGCTGGTTGGAGTAGGTATGGCCTTGTAGAAGCAAGTGTGTCACTGTGAGGGCAGGCATTGAAGTTACTTATGCTCAGGATACCTAGTGTATCAGTTGACTTCCTGTTTCCTGAAAGATGTAGCACTGTCAGCCCGATCACTGTGCCTACCTGCACACAACCATGCTCCCAGTCATGATGGTGATGGACTGAACCTCAAACCATAAGGGAGCTATCTCAGTGAAATGTTTTCCTTATAAGAGTTGTCATTCATAGTCATGGTGTCTCTTCACAACAATACAAATCCAAACTAAGACTATACCTACAAGCAAAAAAAACTTACTCAGAAGTAAGTCTGTATTTTACTGAAATGAGCTGGGCCCTTGTGGGCCTTGATCCACTCTGGATACAAATTCAGCAAGAGAGTTGGACTTATCAGAAAACAAAAGTCCAAAGACGAATGTGCAGCATGTGAAGGAATAATGACTGCAGGAAAACAAGGGAAGTGAGTGGTCCTAAAACTGGGAAAAACAGGAACCAGGAAGTGACCATGTGCAGCCTGACACCTGACCCTGGCAGGGGTATAAAGGCCCCAGGCTCAGGAGGCTCCACACTTACACATCTTCCTCTCCACCTGCTCCTCTGACCTACTCCATCCTCAACCCAACACCAGAACCATGAGCTGCTGTGGCTGTTCAGGAGGCTGTGGCTCCAGCTGTGGGGGCTGTGGCTCCAGCTGTGGGGGCTGTGGCTCCAGCTGCTGCAAACCTGTGTGCTGCTGCAAGCCTGTGTGCTGCTGTGTGCCTGTCTGTTCCTGCTCCAGCTGTGGAGGCTGCAAGGGAGGCTGTGGCTCCTGTGGGGGCTGCAAGGGAGGCTGTAGCTCCTGTGGAGGCTGCAAGGGAGGCTGTGGCTCCTGTGGGGGCTGTGGTTCCTGTGGGGGCTGTGGTTCCTGTGGAGGCTGCAAGGGAGGGTGTAGCTCTTGTGGAGGCTGTGGTTCCTGTGGAGGCTGCAAGGGAGGCTGCTGCCAGTCCAGCTGTTGCAAGCCCTGCTGCTGCCAGTCCAGCTGTTGCAAGCCCTGTTGTTCTTCAGGCTGTGGGTCATCCTGCTGTCAGTCCAGCTGCTGCCAGTCCAGCTGTTGCAAACCCTGCTGCTGCCAGTCCAGCTGTTGCAAGCCCTGCTGCTGCCAGTCCAGCTGCTGCAAGCCCTGCTGCTGTCAGTCCAGCTGCTGCAAGCCCTGCTGCTGTCAGTCCAGCTGTTGTGAACCTGTGTGCTGCCAGTGCAAAATCTAAACCTCTCAACTTTGGCCTTCAGTTTTCTCCATGCTCCGTGACATCCCAGGTCCCTGTATTAGCTCATTTCTGCAGACTCTCCTGCAGGTACTTAAAATCCCTCCCTGCCTATCATCTCTGTCTTCATCTCCTTCCTTGGAATGACCCTCAGCTAGGTCCTCTCTCTACCCTTCCTCTGTAGCAGTGTGTTTCCTAGGTCTGGGACTGGCCCCTGGAAAGGTAGCTGCCTCTCCCATGGCCACACATGGTCCCAGCTGCCTCTTTGGGGCTACTGAGAGCCACAGTCTGACACACAGGGAGCTGTGCTTCTGATCTGTCAGGAGCTGCTCTCACTGGGTTCTCAACCTTCT